>JAYJLV010104264.1:0-11782 GCA_036873485.1 Torymus texanus | reverse complement strand
TTTTGTGTAATTTTACTGAAAATATGGTGGGGCAATATTAAATGTAACGAAAACATGGTGGGGCAATTTTAAGTTACCCTTTGGTGAATTAATTTTTTTAAACCAATAACGAATAGATAAGAGGTTTCTTAGGTTTTCGGGGTCACTGATTACGAATCTGTGATTAGATTTTGCAAATTCGTGCCCCAGGGACCTCCCGCCATGCCCAAAAATGCCCCAAATTTTTTATGCGATCACGAAGTTAGATAAAAACATGACCCAGGGTTTTGGGATGGCTCCTGGGGCACGAATTTGTTAAATGTAATCTGATAATTTGAACGATGGTTTACATGATTGACCCTTTTCAAGGCCAAAACGATGCGTAAAGGTCGCAACAAACTCCTCGCGGTACGCATCGGGTAATGCTGATGTTGGCGGTATTTGATAAAAACACAGGAATACCTTCAAAATGGCGTAACTCGGTGAAAAAATCGTAGAGAATCGATTTTGTTTATAATTGCTCGTTAGAAAGTGCACTTTATGTTGGCATATGTGGCATTTTCGAAAAAAAATTGTGGTGTTCCAGGTAAATGTCTAAACTATCAAGTTTTTTTAAGAAAGAATAGTTACTAGGCCTTATTAAGACATAGTAATGTGACATTTACTCGCACTTATTTTACATTAATTTTTTCTGAAGGTACAGATAATAAAAAAAAATAAAAAAAAAATCATCTTGATGGGATAAAAATTGACGGAGTTATAAGTATTTGAAGAATGGCAATATTTCGATAAAAAATTTTGTTGCGATAATTTTGTTGCGTAGTGTAGTTGTGCATTTTATAGAATCATATTAGTAATGGACACTGATAACAGTGTGCTAGAAAATTTTTTTTTTATTTGAATACGTAATATTAAATTGATGAATAAACCAATTGGGAAGATTTGTATGGTTTGAATACACAACTATATTATCACAAACCTAAAAAGATAAAATACAGTAGTTCGAATTTTTTGGTCACAATAGCCATTGACCTAATTCACGCTTGCTCGTTTTAGTATTGGCGCTGAGCAAGTGGAAATAGAGTGCGTTAATTTTATCATCAACTTAACCTTTTTTCTCTGCCTTATTTTATCCTGTTTACCTCACTTTGCTTGCCGCTTGCTTAAAAAATATTTTTATTTTATTTTGAGTATTTTCAGACTGGTGTGATTAAATGATAATAATTTATTTAGTAGTTTTAATGTGAATTATTATAAGTTTGGTCTTGAATTTAAAGTTGGAAATAAAATTTTTATTTCAAATTTTTTTAAAGATTAACTTTGTATTAGAAATCTTTTTTTAAATATTATTAAACGATCAAAGATATTGTGGGCAGAAACAAGCAAAGGTGGGCTATTAGAGTAATCCTGGCATATAATCTGAAACCACCACAAGTAAATATACCCCAAAAATACCGCAAGGTATTGAATAAGCCTTTAAAAAAGATGTCAAAGTTGAACGAAATAATCAATTTTAAGTGCACTATAAAAGAATTAAAAGTGAATACGCAACGTTCGCGAATAAATGTAGCAGAATGTAGAGAGACTGCTGGAGATGACTACATCGAAAAAAGTAACTGAATAGAATACCGAGATGGACAATGGCCCATCCAGCAGATCTGGCAATTATTCTTGAGACCCATATGATTTCTAACACTATTATCCAAACAGAAGTCTAAACCAATTTGTATGTGGAAGAAATGAAGAGTCGAAGATGGAGGATAATCAAACAAATGTTTTTCAAACCCAACTCAGAATAGCATGTTAGCTGCAGTCTTGAGTAGCGTCAAGAAAATGATGCAAAAATACCTGACGTATCTAATCTATTTCACATTAATGATGAAACCGAGAGGACAGTTCCCTTCTCTGCGGGAAATGAATTCCAACACAGTAAACACAAAGATATTCGATACTATAACACCAGCGAGAATTACTAGTCATTGGCCCTTAAATTATACAGACACTTCGTGATTCAGAAAAGTAGACTCTGATGATCTACCTTGAAATTATCAGTCATACAATCGAGAAAATTTTCCAAATTTAGATTTTCGTCCCTCCACGGATATAGTCAATAGATCAATACTCTCGATGAATTATAATTTTTCTAATAGAACAAATCAATCGATAGCATTAATGCTGTACAAATGGTATCACAGTATTATGTTCCTACTATAGGAAATTTTGCTGGAATGCACCATTATAACTATTTAGATTGGCAGCCGAATTATTACCCTACAGGTTATTAACCATAGTTAGCAATACACTTTGGTTCCAGCACTTCGTGTGGAGATTTTTTTTCCATCGCATTCGCACATTCGAATTAGAAACTGCATAGTAGAGGCTCGCAAACTAATATTCAGCCTAAGAGTACATCTACAAATATAACTACATAAAAAACTCCATCTTCAGGCTATACCAACGCGGCATATCGAAATTTTCCATGTTAGATGAAGGAACAAGAAAAATTTGTTTCAAGTATGAAAAGAAAAATGTAACCATTCGGATATGTCCTAATGTAATGTAGGTTCGGGAAACGACCAAAGCGAAAACCAGTGAGGCCCCATTCCAAATAAGACACCATTCAATAAACAGTCGAATATCTCGTTAGATGCATCTTGTGAATTTATCTCAAATTTAGAGAAAATAAATTTTAAAACTACTGGTAATGGACTAGAACATCAAGCCAAAGAAAGAAAATTTCCGTCGACATCTACTTCACTCGTTGTTCAACCTTCACTAGGTAGCATAGATTTGTTAAATACACCATATTTAAGCTCCTTTGACTTACAGAGAAATAAACAGAGAAGATAATTAGTAGATCATGTTTGAATTCTAACCCCGATGTGTTAGCTGAATCTAATCACTCCGCGAAATCAACCTCAAATGACCCTTCTACCGAAAAATTCGTCCCCTAAGCGAGAGGACCTAGAATTACGTTTAATAATAATAGATTGAATTTTAGTATAGAGATAGCGGGAAAAGGTTATTTTGGCTTAATAGATACATAAGTAATGTAGCATCGTTTATAGGCTCTAATATGACAAACTGGACCATATATGACACTAGCAAACGAACAATAAGAAAGAATCTGCAGCATCTGTAGAGAGCATATGTAGCAGAAGGATAAAACAAAAGAGAGAAGTACTTGGTTTTTATTAAATTTATTCAAACCGAACTATTACAAGTATCACACTACGCGGGAGCTACCGATCGACCTCCCCGAGGGCCGGCGAGGGACTGATACACCTCGCGGCGCATTCGCCGCTCACATCTACCGCGAATGCGCATTGCGCTACGGTGGCACCGTCGCACGGCAAACGCAAACTTACATACTCAAATTACAACGCAACGTACCAAAGCGCGATGACAGTAGAAAAATATAACAAATAGAAATAAATTACAAACATATAACGTACAACAAAGAAGGACACACCGTAACTGTGCAACCAGACAGCCAGGTCCCCCAAAGTCGTCTCAGCACCTGCTCTTCAATTACATGTAAGAATACTAAGGCGCATGCCCCCCCGCGCCTCCACGGCGCATTTAGACTACCGATCGCCCATCATGCCAAGCTAAACAGGTCATCCGACGTTCGTGGATGAACATTGGTTCCACACACGCGCACAGGCGCCTCCACGTCTCTCGGACTCGCGTTCTCATTCAATCTCACCTTCCGGCTTCTGAGAGAACGATCCGCATTACTGGACCACGTCTTGCCCTAGCCTTCCATAGCCGCGCTGGTTTTCCACCTAGAAATGTCAAACCGCATTACCGCGGGGACGCTCGCACATGCTTCTAGTCAAAACTCGGATCCCCGATATACCATCTCGCATTACAGAGTTCCAGACGTCAGGAAGTGGCTCATCACCAAGCAGCTTTATCGGGAGCAAGCCCTTAATGGCACATACCCGATTGCACGTTGGCGGTCCAAAATAAGTTTGGTTGGCGACGGACATCAGTGACATAACCTTCAATATAGACGGGGAATCCATGACCATTCCTATTAGACTAGTAAATCGCCTTAATATGACATAATATTAGGCTTGGACGTTTTGTTCAAATTGAAAATTCAAATAGATTTAGAATAAAGATCTGGTATACTGATAAGAAAATAGTTCGTCCATACTTCCCGAAGTTGAAAGACCCAATAATAATAGCAAATACCGCTTGTATCAGAGGAGTTTTAAAATTAATGCCTCATGAAGAAAGTATAAATGTGGGAAAAACATATTTCCATCTTTGAAGAGAAGCAATAAGTCGCCCGTATGACTCCACATAAAATAGACATCCAGAGAAGCCCGCTAATTCAAACGGGCTTACACCTATAGGCCTCTGACGCCAAAATCACCTGAAAAATGAATTAAAATATAATTATTCATAATAATAGTAGTTTATGCAACAAGGGCCGGAAGTACACGCGCAAGTTTCATACCATATTTTTCGATACAGTGTGCGTAAAGTTGATGCGTGAAGTGAAATTTTCCGTGCGTAAAGTTTACTTCACACAGCGTTTTAAATTTCTTGGGAAGTAAACTTCACGCACCGAAAATTTCACTTCAAGCATCAACTTTACGCACACAATTGCAAAAAATGTTATATACTATCAATATAATAAATTTTTAACAAAATAAGACAAGGGAGAGCCTTTGATCCTTCTTATCCTGAAACATACTGCTTTTCAAAAAAAAATTCTGGGAAACTTTATTGAACACCGGTTGATGGATATTAATGGGGTTAAGTGCAAATTACCTGTATTACACACACCTATGGTATGAAGCTGTAGATTTTTAAAATTTTTTCATCAAGTATATTTAAAAATAAACCATAGAAATTGAAAAAATTAAGGACAACAAAATGTTTCTTTACATAAAAAATACACTTAATGAGAGAATTTTAAATATCCAAAACTTCATACCGGAGGTTGGTTTATTACAATTAATTTGCATTTTACCCCATTGAAAAGTCAAGCGGTCTCCAAAAAAGTTACGCCAAAGTTTTTTTTAAAAAGGAATATGTGCGATGCGGGAAAAAGATCGAGAGTTTTGGAGAGCGACCGTGATGCAAGATCGGAGCGTGTTCACGGGGAGCGTAGAAGAAAATGTTTTCTGCTATAGCGAGCAGCGCCACGTCGAGTGGTCTCGAACGGCGCTCTTGGTGGGACCGTACTTGGGAAGGAACAGCAACGTGCGCAAATGCAGTTTATTTTTGACACGCACACTAGAAACTAGGTGAAGATAACGTGACCCCGTTTCGCAAGATCTCTGAAGTGCCATTTTTGGAGAGAATGAATAAATGAAATGAATGAATGAATGAAACATTTTTATTTGCCTCAACGGAAAAAAATATATTATATACACATGAGTGTACCAAAAAAATAAAAATATATACAACAGGTGCGCTAATACCGCGAAAATTCAAAAAAGGGAAAAAACAACAGAAATGTGTAGAAAATGTCACATTGGACAAGTTGTCATAGAATGGTACTTAAAAATATCCCATCGAAGAAGAATATAAAATAAAATATAAATATAAATATAGAAATACAAAGTAAAAGAAAGTCATGTAATACTGTTTGTGTAAAAAATTAATTTGACTATAATATCACAGTAGTGAAAACCTTGGAAAAGTTTATTTTACACTATAAAACTGTGCTAGTCTTTGTTGTAGTATCACACTAATTGAGCCGACTAGCCAAGTCTTAAACTAAATAAAAATAACTAAGTCGTTTTACGCAAATCAAGGTCCCCACTCACGCAACGGCTCAGAGGGTTAGGGATCAAGATCGAAAAGGTACTGGTGCACCGCCCTCTTGAATCTGGAAAAAGTGGGATGGTAACGTAGAGAGGGGGGGACAACAGTGTTCCAGAAAGAAGCGCCCTGGACCTGAATCGATACTGCATTCTCATCCGATATAAAAACGGGGACTCTAAGTTTCGGTGGAACTCCTCTTTAAGTTGAGCGAGGTATATACGCAGTGAAAAAGGCAGCTAGGTAGCTGGGCTCCTTTAGACGTAAGACCTTGTAAAATAATAATGCAGTATGATACTGCCTGCGTCTACGGTAAGGGCCTATGTAAACAGCCCTTCTGACCCCAAAGGCGTACCTCACACACGAATTATGTATTCGCTGTAATCTAATCCATTGTTCGTTTGTCGCGTCTAAGTACATCACAGCCCAGTAGTCAAGATGCGGCTAGACTAGTGCCTCGACTAACCGCTTACGCAGAGTCTCGGTGGTACATGCCCTGAAGAACCGCAGACTATACAGGGCCTTATTGACTTTCTTAACTACTTGGTTGATGTGCGGCTTCAATGATAGTTTACTGTCCAAAGTGACACCGAGACTCATAACCTCGCTGCTGAATGGGGCGAGGACTCCAGACTGCATCTCAATGCCAGACAAACCGAAATCTTTAACAATATCTGTCATTTTAGAACCAAACAAAATCGCTTTAGTTTTCCCAGCATTGAAGCGCAGGCCAGCCTCCCCCACCCACCTAGACATGAGTTTTGCTGCATCTTTTAGTCGAGTTATACCCTCCAGGATCTTATCTTTGGTGGTGTGTAGATAGATTTGAAGGTAACCTGCATAGAAGATATGATTTACTGTATTGTCGAATAGGATTTGTAAGTTATTGACATATAGACAAAATAATAGGGGTCCCAGGATAGATCTCTTTGGAACACCTAGATTCGTTTCTAAGTAGTCAGAATTATCTCCCTTGTTTGTTACAACCATTTGGATTCGTCCTTGTAAATACGACTTAATCCACAGAAGAGCTGACCTAGAAAACCCTAAATGTCTCAGATTGCCAAGCAGTTTCGATTGTGAAATAGAATCGAAAGCCTTGCTGAAATCAAATAGCAGTAAGAGTGTCACCTGCTTTTTGTTTCTAGCAACCCTTATGTCATCCGTCAGTTTCAGTAATGCTGTCTGTGTGCTGTGGTGTCGACGACAACCGGCTTGGAGGGGATAAAGTAAGTTATTGTTATCTAATGAGAGAATTTTAAAAAATCCAAAACTTCATACCAGAGGTTGGTGTATTACAATTAATTTGCATTTTACCCCATTGAAAAATCAAGCGGTCTCCACAAAAGTTACGCCAAAGTTTCTTTTTAAAAGGAATATATGCGGCGACATGAAAGTGAACGAGAGAGGTTTGGAGAGTGAGCGTGACGCAACATCGGAGCGTGTCCACGGGGAGCCTAGAAGTGGTGGGCCCGTGCTTGGGAAGAAACAGCAACGCGCGCAAATCGGTTTACGTTTGACACGCACGCTAGAAACTAGGTGAAAATAACGTGACACCGTTTCGCAAGATCTCTGAAGTGCCATTTTTAGAGAGAAAGAGAGAGAGAGAGAGAGCCCGGGAGGACGAGGAGAGCTGCCAGAGAGCCACCGAGAGGACGAGAACAAACGCAAGACTCGGAGAGCCAGGGAGTTTGGGAAAGAAAGGTTTTCAGATAAGGTACAGAGTAGTGTTCTGTTACACAGACTAGGGAGCAAGCGAGTGTGGTGCGACGTCGTGTAGATTTCGTCACCGTCGAGCTGAGTCGTGTCGAGTGTCAGCGAGAATGTGAGTGTGGGTATGAGTGAAAATACGCGCGCGGTCGTAAACTTGAGCAATGCGCTGAATCGGGAGTGCCTAAAGTTATCATCGCGCGATTCTTTCGGTGTGCGTGAGTCCGGGTAGTAGTAATCCTCTCCCTTCGAAAGAGCGGCGTTAGATTTCGGGTAGTGATGCTCTCCTCCCTTCGAGAAGGACATTTTCGTGCATAGCACCGTGGCGATAGAGAAGGTGGTGAGCCCGCGAGCGACGAGAGGATTGGTCTCGAAGCGGCTCATCACGCGAAGCACGCCCTAGTAAATAGGTCTCGTAGGCGGGGGTCTTATTCAGTAAGTCTTATCATTCGCTATTTTCATATATTTAGGTATACAAAACCATGTAAAATTGAGCATTAAATTTTATTTATCGCACCTTAAAAGTTGCAGAATAACCCTCCGGGGATTACTTGGTTGTTAGTGACAACGAGCGAGCGCGGAAACAAGCGTATTAGTGATAGAATCACTTGGTGCATTATAAATTTGATGATTTGTGAAAACGATTGTGTTCGGTAATCGTTGCCGTGGTAACCAGGACTTTACCCCTGCGACGGTAAATTACCACGTTACAAATGTTTCAAGATAAAAAAGGATCAAACGACCTCTACCTTGGCTTATTTTGTTAAAAATTATTTATATTTATAATATATAATATTTTATTATTGATAATTATATTTTAATTCATTCTTTCGGATAATTTTCCTGGAAGGCCTATACGTGTAAGACCGCCTTAAGAGGACGAGCCATAGTTAAAGCTGAAAAAATAGTAAATACTTTTATTAATATTTAATTCCAGTTTTAACCTGTAAGTTTAAAATTTATCTACTGTTATGTAGTATTATTACCAGCAATTTGCCCATATAATAAACTGATATTCAAATTTTGGCCTTTCCGTACATCATGTTAATTGAACCGTTCCCATTTTTAGGTTGAATGTCTTTGCCGCAAAGAGAAATTGTTTTAACGAGTGGATGCAGGCGAGTTATCTGAGACCGAATTAATCGGTTATTACCGGGTGGTTTCGCTTAACACCACTTTCTGCTTACAGCGAGGTAGGGCCAAATGACAATTTTCCCGCAAGCGAGGTAATTAGATGATTGCGCCCTCATACGAAGCGAGATAGCGTGACAGAATCTTATTCCACGTAGGGCTAGATTTCAAGAATCTTTTCCTACGCACTGGCAGTAAAGAAAGTGGTAAAGTACTCGCGCCAGAGAACAGTAGCGAACGATGGGTAGTGCGTACCCGCAGAAGTGAAATTTCTTAGTCTCTGGGACTGTTGTCCACCCGTCGGAGCTTCTTCATTGGATGTGAGAGGACCCGGCACTAACCCCTCACCTAGTTTACACGTATGTGCAACCTGATTACTCCGAAGAGTATTCGAACTTGGTGCGTAATCACTCTGGTTCACCTAGAGGGAGAACTCTTTGTTGAGTTAAATTTTGGGATCAATCACGACGGAGACCGACCCACTAAAAAATTAGAAACATAGAGAACGCTCTATTGATCGACCGGAAGGTCGATCAGCCAATCGGTTGATGGCGTCGTGTCCACCTCTGGTGTTTCTGACGTAATTAGAATATTATTAATAATTCTAGAAGCGGAGTGCTTCACGCCAGGCTTTTTGGGAGCGATCCTTTCCCTCTTCATCGGTGAGAGTGGTAAAACCTTTCTCTTTAGAGGTCGTTGTGGCTTATGAGGGTGGTCGTCGGTCGAGCACTTCCCTCACCGGCTCTAGAAATCGATATGTGCTTAATACAGCTCTGGATTGCATGACCTGTGGTGTAGTGAGCGATGCTGGTTCGACTGCCTGTAGTTGCCCATTTTTCGAATGTGAAGAAGATCCCGAGTCACAGGGTTAAAGACCACCTTAATTTGGTGTACAATAATAATGTACCTTCATGTTATACCATAGCATGCATTAAAATAGAAAATAATATAAGATTAATAATAATATCGATGCGCCAGAAGAAGAACATGAATAAAAATTTGTCTTATTGAAAAACATGAATAAAAATTTGTCTTATTGAAAAATATGAATAAAAATTTGTCTTATTGAAACATATGAATAAAAATTTGTATTACTGAAAAATATTAATAAAAATTTGTCTTATTGTAAAATATCAATAAAAATTTGTCTTACTGAAAAATATGAATAAAAATTTATCATGCTGAAAAAATATGAAAAAATAATTGGCTTACGAAAAATATTAATGAATATTTGTTGGGATGAAAAATGTAATTATTTAATTTTATTTATTTAAATGTAATTTATTTACGTTTCTGGAAAAGGTAAATTCGTTATTTATGTTTTTCAGCTAAACAAATTTGTTTTCAGATTTTTCAGTAAGACAAATTTTTATTGATATTTTTCAATAAGACAAATTTTTATTCATATTTTTAATAAGACAAATTTTTATTCATATTTTTCAATAAGATAAATTTTTATTCATGTTTTTCAGGAAGACAAACTTTTATTAATGTTCTTCTTCTGGCGCGTCGATATAATGTGATATTTTAAGTGAAATTATTGAATATGTAAAAAAGTAACTTGTTTACTGTATTTTTTAAATGAAATCGAATTTAGAAATGCTGTTTAAAGCTTCTTATTCAGCGGAAAATTTTCTATCGAAATAGTAAATAAAATAAAATTGATTTTTTGAGGTCCTAACCATCCTTTAAGCAACAGCTCTGTCGTACTTCGCCAAAACTTATAGCTCAAGTATATGAAAAAGGTGATCATTTATTAGCCAAAGGAATTATCGAACCTCCGAAGAGTCTTTGGAGTACTTACGCGGTTATGGCTCCAGCACCAAGTTATAAAATAGAAGGTCCATAGATTATCGTCCTCTTAACAAGGAAAAGGAAAAAGATGCATAATTGAATGCCGTCGTTGGTGTCTCTTGACGATGGTTAACTTGGTGCGTATTTGGTGTGTTGTTACTACTGTGCGTGACTGCGGTTCACAATCTCTGCTCGCGAGCGCCACCACCCGTTCTTCATCGCGCACTAGATCGTCTCTCTCTCTCACTCTTATCTGACGCATGTGACGGTGGCATGCATGCCATTGTGTACCTGCGCGTCCATATCGGTGTTCGCCTGTGAGATGATTACTGTGAGAAGTGCGAATCCAGTGCTTCGAGCTGAGTGCGTCCAATGTTCTGAATATAAGGGGCCTTCCACCGACGACCTTCACAACAACAAGAAGCAGCTTGGCTAATCACCAGAAGAGGTTAGGTCGACCTTCCCATGTAACTCTCCAGAGTACTTCTGTCTAGGTGAGATCAGTAGCTTTATATTGTTTTCCTCTTGCTCTGGTTTTTATGGTTGTTTTCGCTGTTGTTGCAGGACACAACTAGACGTGGGAGAGACTGAATATCAACTAAACAACACTCCCAAGCGTAGCGGTCTACTACCAGCTCATCTCTCCTATACATTTTCACATCCTTCACCAGTAAGGGTTTCTGGGTCTCGTCATCTTCAACAGGAGCGGGTATGGGTGTAGCACTGGGAGCTCGCAGTGCTCCTCAACCAGAGTGCTATCTTGGTTAGGGGTTCGTGTTTGTGAGTATGTTAGTAAGGGTCGCATATGGGTTTCTTGGTTCCTCTTTGACCAAGCACCTATTTCCCTTTGTGTAGTCTTTTCTACGCTGAGTATAGCCAGAGAGCAGCTTTCAGCAGCCGATGCTGGTAGTTGCTGATATTATTTTTTTTGTAACTTGTAATTCTCACCGGTGAGAGTTACAGAGCATATCTACAAAACTTAGTAATTGACTAAAAGATATTTAATACCTGCGTTATCGCAAATATGGTTTTAGACTTTTTCGTAACATTATACATATAATAGATATAGACTAACAGAATAATGTAAAATCCAGGGAAGACGTGGCATTCTATCCTCCCATGCTACACTGTCAATAGTTTTAAATGTCTGGGGTTTTGCAAGGGAGCTTTAGAGAGTTCAAACTTGTCTTGGCTTTCTGCCAAAATTTGAAAATGCGGGTGTTAATTGGGTGGAAGCTTGTACTGATTACACAGGCCCACAAAAAAAAAAGTGCCCGGTTCTGGGAGGGAGGCTAACATATTCATATGTATTTTTGACCGCTGAATCCGAATCCGTCGTCAAAAATAGAGGTCGCGCCGAAAATTTTCGAGATAACCTCAA
>JAYJLV010104263.1:18898-36988 GCA_036873485.1 Torymus texanus | reverse complement strand
GATATCTCAAGAAAAAGGGTCCATTGGCAAAAACTCTGAAACACGGGTATTTTTATTTTTAATAGAGAACATTTCCCCAAAGTTTCATCAATATCCGTTTCCCGGATGGTGTGCACTCTCCTTGTTATAGTCGCAAGAAACAATCCTTACTATACCGTGAAACAGAATTAACGCATTAAGACAAACTTAATTATTAGATTAGGTATCTAAGACATTAGCGCAATGAGAGCACATTTCAATCTATCAGCCTTTTGCATCTGTTTTCACTGAACCAAAATTATTAATAATTCTAAATCTAGCATTTACAACTAGATAATTCAGGGATGCGAGCACTGAATTTGGCTAAAACTGTAGGAGATACTTCTTTATGACAAATAAGGAGACGCGTGTCTCGGGGTTTTTGTGAATGCGTCGTTTGTCCTAGATTCAAGCTATTTTATAACTAAAATGAACAATTTTTTATAAAAATGAGATCTTTAGTTATAGCTTTTGAATATTTTGGTTATGTAATTGGACTAAAAGGTTTATTAAAGAAAGCAGAGAAAGATTTAAATTACACTTTGTTTCGTTAATAAAATATCAATTTATTTAATAAAAGATACAAACTATCAAAAATAGATATTCGAATCCCAGTTAAGTTTTAGCTAAAAATGGGGTAAGAAATCCTTGTTATTATTCAGAACCTTCAAGTTACTAAAATTGCAAATGGCATTACGTTACGGATCGAAAGAGTCCAAAAGCGAACAATATACCTTTAATATCCCTTATCGGACTAAAACAAAATTTTGAATTTTTACAAATTTTGATATAACAAAATACTCATTTTGGGGTAAAATTTGAAGAATTTACATGTGTTTCAGAGAACATACTATAAGTACGTCTTATTTTCACTTTGCAAAATATCATAAATACAACCTTTGTTTCGAACAGAATGTCTAAAATTATACCTAAACTGACGATATAATTCTAGTTTTCTGAAACATAGAAGAAAGCATTTACATTGACTTTTAAAATTGACATATTCCGCTTCCTCCTTAGTCTCTGTTATTCCTTGACATTGACACACTGCATTCTGAATTTTCGCAACCCTCAAACCCTCTCATTATCCAACAACACATCTCAGCCATTTCAAAATTACCCTCATAAACAGCCATCCTCCCATCGTTAATCACTAAAAATCTTTCCTTATATATACACACCATCAGTATATATATATATTGTCCCGTTCGTCCCCGTCGACCCGAAACTGTTGTCGAACCGATCGCGGATAAGAAAGAAAAAAAAACACACCCTCCTCGAGAGTTTACTGTTACAGGGTAGCCCAAGGTCCTCTCGTATTATGACATCGTCACCATGAAACCAGAAGTTTCTTGTGTGTGTGTGTGTGTGTGTGTGGGGAGACTCTCGAGAAAGGATCTTTCTTTCGGAGCAGAGAGGTAATTATACGCCGAGAGAAGCGTACACGTGCACGTAGCATGGGACGACGGCTTTTCTGGTAGATTGGATTCTCTCCGGGAGAGAGGAGCGGGGAAGTGTTTTGGAAATTATGGGACGTTCAGTCGGTGGAGCGAGGTTCTTCTTTTTTATTTTCTTATGGCTGTGTGGGCAACAGTAATTTAGAACGTATCGTTTTTTACTGTGAGGTTTTGGGAGGGAGCTACTGAGTTGGTGATTGAAAATGTTGTCGTTACGGATTTTTAATTTTGGGATGTAGGTTGAGTTGTAATAGATTTACTTAAAAATACGTTAAATTTCGACAAAGCCATAGTTAAAATTTTAATCACGAATTCAATTTCTACAAAAATTCACGATTTAAATATTAATCGTGAATTAGATGAAGTTTAATTTACGATTAAAAATTGTATCGTCAATTTGTACAGAAATTCAATTCACAATTAAAATTTGAGCTGTCAATTAGTCCAAGTTTAATTCACGATTTTAGTATGAATTGTAAATTAAATAGAAGTTCAATTCATGATTTGAATTAATTCGAAAATTTATTTAAATATTTATAACCACAAGATGTAATTTCTTGGTGATATATCAATTATTTTATCTTTGGGAGAGTATGATATTGTTTCTTCATTTCTAACATATATGTATATTTATTTATGGTAACCGAGTTAAAGTACATAAGCTTTTTTAGTTAAATTATTTGATTTATACTTTGATTAACATTACCCACGAATCTGAAATTCTTCTGTAAACATTATTTAAAAAAGTAATAAATAGTTTAAATGTTGTTATAATTTTTAGTTTCCAACATTTTACCTGTACATATAAAGTTTACCTTTACATATTTACGTATACTATTTGAAAAATAAATATATAAAGTAGTTATTTCTTATCCATCGTTTTCAAGACAATAAACTAAATATTTCAGTTATTAAATGCTCATCCATCAACGCCCAGATGCAATACGCATTAACGCACATTTATTACAACTCCCAACAACCCACCAACTTTAATTTCAACTCCGAAACTGCCCTTATATATTCTCATAACATCACATACGCGCGGTCTAATGACACGTGTATTTATCCAAGAGGGGAGAGCGAGAGAGAGAGAGAGAAAATCACTTTTGCCGCTCCTCCTCCTCCTACGCGCACAGCCCGCGTGGCTTAAGTAATTTGGGTTGTCGATCGGGCGTGTAACTTTTACGATTGAGTGTATTGAGACGCATGAAAGCAGATATTAAGTGTTTGCGCGTGGATTTTAAATACAATACGTTTCTACTGTTATTATTAACGTTTGAGGAAATGTGTATCATTGGGAGCAAAAAGTTCGATATAGTTTTTATTGAATAATTTGCTGAGTTTATGTATATTAAATCGTAATTTCAAGCTGTACAGATTGGCATTAACTATCCTTTAATTGATCTTAAGTACATTAGATTGTAGCATCCTTTTTCCGATCGCACTTGAAATGATTCGGCGAACGCAAAAGACAAAATCAAAACTACGTAGAGTATTTATATATAAATTAAAATTTTTTTTTAATACCTGGATACGATTAACAAAAGATATAACTGAAATTTTGATTTTCATATATGTAGTTTTCCTTCGTTCTTATGTTATCGGTTTGAAATTCGACAAATATTAGCATGTATAAATTAATAATAGCTGAAATGTAAAATTAATAATTTATAAATTAAAACTGTTATTTACAATCCCAATTAACAGATGACATATTAAAAGAATGTTTATACATTATAGGTATTATAAATATCTAGATGCATATAAATACTACTACACACTAAATGATAATTTAACTATTTTTCATTGTTAAATTCAATTCAAATGTGAAAGGGTTAAGAAGTGTAAATAAACGTACGAAAGGAAGTATACACTAACGACGCAATGTTTGCAAAATACCTTTTTAATAGACAATTATTTTTTTTCATAAAGTAATTGGCCAAGTACAAATTTTCAATTAAAGTTTCAACCAATCAACTACTACATTGCAACGTAAATAGAGTTTCACACAATTACTTTTATTTATCTATACAGTTATCAAAAAATTAATTGGGTCAACCCTGTTAAAAGATAGCTCTCAGATTTCATACGTGTTTATACAGAATACCAGTACAGAAAATATGTTCACTTAATTAAACTGAAAGGCTTTTCATCGTAATTACAAAAAGTAACAATCATCTTAAAGGACTCTTTACTTCGTAAGTGCTATATACACAATAAATTGTTACTCGCGAAAAAAGGCAAAATGGCAAGAAATTATATAGTGACGGCATTTCAGATTATAACAACCATAAAATCTCTACATTCTAAACGAAAAAAATTTACCATCTTTTTATTTTTCCACATCTCGTTTCAACAAAACAATTTGTCCCTTTACAACGTAACCGCACACGACATCGAAGTGCATACACGCATAATCAACAGCAAAAAAATTCAAGATTCTCCCTATTACACTTCATTAAACGAAAAAAAAACAAGAACGCGTCAATTATACTATATATCCACACATATCCACCCAATTACGAAAACCATCCCAACAACTCACGCCTTGCGTACTCCACTCTCTCTCTCTCTCTTTCTCTCTTCCCCATATACCGTCCGCGTGTGACAACGACTCAATCAAGCTGCAATTAAACCTCCCTCTCTTGACCGTATCACTCCTCCTCTGCCTTCCTCGTCTTTTATACATCCAAGCGATAACAAAACCAGAAAAACCAGCTTGCTATATATATATATATACGTATACATACATATACATACATCATATGTACACGCGCGGGACACACGCCGGCTCTTACAAACACTGACCACGTGCACGTGCACGCGCTCGCACGCAGTCCCTCCAAAAAAGAGAGGGAAAAGAAGAAGAAGAAGACGACGAAGAGGGAGCGCGTATATAACATACATATACACACGCATATATATATATATATATATATATATATATATATACACTACACATATGAGGCATCACTGTGCAGCCGGCGCTCGGGCGATGTGAGAGGCCTGAGTTTCGGCGATTCCCACGGAGCGGTAGCCAGCCGGCAGTCGTCCCCCTCTCTCTCTTACTCGTGTACATATATGTGAGGGCATACAAATGCAGAACGCGATTCCCTTTTTTCCCCTCGCTTCTCGCCCGTGTGTATATGTATATGTATGTACTTGGTAAGTGTGGAAGCGTGCGAGTATATAGCGCGTGTTTTCTTCATTGTCGATGGAAAAAGATGGGGGGTTTTATGAGCAGCGCGTGCGAGCGCGTGCAATGCGTGTGCGCGTGTATATATATATATGATGGTAAAAAGAAGTCGCGCGCGATCGAGGGAGAGAGATAAGAAAGAGTAGGTGAAGAAGGAGGAGGAGGAGGAGGAGGAAGTGTGATAAGGGAGTTTTATTGTTTTGATTGATTTGAGATATATGGGTTGTATAGGGTTGTTGCTTGATTGCGCTGATCGTATAGGGTGACAAGTGGCAAGTGATTTAATTGTGTCTATATATAATTGCACGGTATTGGAAACCCTTTTTCAATCCCGGTAGTATGTAGAATTGAATGCCGTTCGTTTATGCAGTATTACGTAAAGACATTACTTCTTTTTGCATAATTGTTATACGTATCTTTTTCGATTTATATATAAAATATTGATATAAGCAATTCGTATATATATAAAAATACCATATATATATATATATATATATATATGTCGAACTTATATTCATAATATCGTAGCGCTTATCTTCTCCTTCCCTCTCTCAATTTCCATAAAAACATCCGAGAAGAACCCATACATACAAAGCAGGGTCCATCGTATACGTATGTGTGTATGTGTATGTTACAGTGCTGTGAAATTTGGCCTGGCGATAATTACTTTGATTTCACGAAGGAATCTCTCTCTCTTTCTCTTTCACGGACAGAACACGGCAGGTGTCAGGTGTTCAGCTCGCTCGCTCGCTCGCTCGTTCGGTCTTGCGAAAAAAAAGGTAATCGTTCCGAGAGAAAGAGAGAGAGAGAGAAAGAGAAGCGCACGATGACGAGAGTGTCCTTGAATCAGACTGATTTCCTTTCGACGCTGCAGCTTATATAGCGCGGAATCTTAAGTATATGCGTATATATATATATGTATATATATTATATATACGGGAAGCCAGAGATGTGCGGTTGAGGTATTTTGGTCATTATATGGGAAGGCGTGAAGGTAAGGGGGGAGGGGGGGGGCTAAGATTATGTTTTTTCTTAGTAAAGATCAATATACCTATATAATGGTTGAATCATCAATGCTTTATTGATTGGTAATTGTTAACTAGGAAAATTTTGCACACTTCACCCCATCCTAGCTATCGAATTTTGGCAACATAAAATTGTCCCTCTTCTACCACGTGTATATACTGCCAAACTTTCCTTAACGACCAATAACACTTACATATACCCACCCTGCACCTTCGCATATACGCCTTCCGCACTTTATCGTATATCTCCTCTTCCCTACCATCACCGTCATCAATCAATCTCACCAAGAACCAGCCAACATCGCAAATCGATCCAAGCGCATGACTCGTTGCTCTCCGATTTGCGCTTATAATACTCTCATGCGTCTCCCCTTCACTTACTTCCAAATTAAAAAAAAAAAGAGAGCGCAAAAGAAAGAAAGAAAGAAAGAACATATATATATGACGAGCCACCCTTCCACCTACAACGCTTAATTCGGAAAAAGCTCCTCGCGCGCGTATCGCACGTGACCGAAGGGGAAGAGCGTAGAAGAAGCAAACGTATCGTCCATATATATATATATATATAGATATACTTTATATATATTATACACACACGCGCACTCGCGTGGTGCGTGGCGTGAGAACGACGTCGGTCTCACACGCGCCCGCACGTGCGCGCAGCTTGCCACCGCGCTGCTGCTGCTATGCTGCCCTTCGCGTGTGCGCCGCGCACCTTCCTTTATATACTATACGCGCCTGCGAGGATCTGCTGCTGCTGCTGCTGTGTATACTCCCTTTCTTTCCTTAGCTTATACTATATACCTCGCTCCTCTTTTTCTTTCTTTCTTTCTTTTTTTTTCGAGGGTATATAAGTATATATATATATATATATATATATATGTGTGTACGATGATTTCGTCAACACGCGCCAAGGCTTTGCGTGTCGTGTATATGTATATAGTTGTGCTTTAGTTTTTTTTTTCGGTAGCTGGGAGGGGGGAAGTGGTCGCGAGATTGAAGGGGGACAGTGTGTGGTGGAAAAGTGGTGGGCGGAGGATTATATATAGCGGTGGGTATTAGACATAGTGGATAATTGGAGGAAATTTTGGGCTATATGGGACGGCGTAGTATAGCGTGGAATGATTACAAGGGCCGCGTGATATGGTGGTGATAATGCATTGCGTAGTATATACAGAGTGTCGATTTTGATGCGTATATATTTATATCGGCGTGTTAATTGGGTCATGTTGATTTGTTGGGGGAGTGATACTTTTTTTTGGTAATTTTTTGAATGTTGGGTTTGTAATAAGAAGAAGATTGAAATAGTTTTAAAGAGACAATAAAATTATAATAATTAATTCAAAATAATGATGTTATTGTTCGTAATCTAATGAAGGTGGAAGATTACGGACGTTAAGAAGTAATGTTTTTTTTCTTCATAGCGGAGGGGATTTAAACACTTATACTAACAATCTACTGATAGAAATGACGTATAATAGTTACGTACGCGAATACGTCATTAATTAGTATGCTTATTACTTTATGGATCTATTGACGATTGACATGACATTTCATCAAAACCTATATATACGTTCGATGTTATACTTGAAGATCATTTCATCCCTTCATATATATATATATATATTTAAAATTAAAAATTCAACTATGATTGTACCATAAATATTTGCCATGACTCTCAAGAACCCTCCCTATAATCATCTTCGAACAATCAATATAAGAATCTCATTTCTTTTACGCTCCTATGATCGTTATCTCCTCCTCTTTTTCTCTTTTTCTCTCCCTCGCATCATCCCCGATTTCCACAGCCATTCGTTCCGGAAAATTCCGGCTCCGCTCCGCCTCGCTCTTTTTCACTCTCCTCGGTGTCCGATCAGATTAACAGGTTGAAAGACGCTACTCTACACTCTACCCTCGTACCTACACACACACATATATATATATATATATATGTATACGAACAAAGACCATCATCAGCAATCTTTTAAACAAGAAGAAAACCACTATATATATATACGTACGCATACGTTTCTTGATTAATATTTTTAAGTGTATATATAGTATATACACGAGTGCGACCGAATTACATCTGATTACTTTTTAGTAGCAATGTACCTACGGTGTGTCTGTGGTGTATCGGTCCCTTGGCGCAGTAGAGCGCGCGGAAGCGTGAAACATTGATGCTCTCCACTCGGCTCTCTCTCTCTCTCTCTCTCTCCTCCGGGAGTAATAGATCGCTGTCACTGTGCCTATGTTACGTGTATGTACAATACGCGTATGTAGAGGGAAGATTAAATTTCTCGGGGGTTCTTCGGGAATATTAATTTTCTTTTTCAATCGGAGAAAGAGAAAGAGCGACGAGAGATTAGGCAATTAGGTTGATTGGGGTTGCCAGTGTGAATTACGAGTAAACAATGGTGTAATGCGATTTAGAGTTTGGAAGTGAGGAGAAGACATTTATGCTTGTATTTTTAATGTATATTTTGAAGAATAACGTGTCTGTGGCTTCTCGGGATAACTATATATTAGCACTTTTCATGATTTCGAGAAAATCGAGTTTTTAAATTCGCATTGGTAACTGAAATCAAGACAATTAATATTAAATGTAATACTGTTATGTCTCAAAAAGAGACTTTCACTTATATGGTTATTCTGGGAAGAAAAAAAAAAATTAGTGGAGTTATATGGTTTTTCCGGTGACTTTTATTCATTCCTTATTATTTATGAAGAATTCAACCAATATAATAA
This sequence comes from Torymus texanus, assembly GCA_036873485.1. Classification (NCBI taxonomy): domain Eukaryota; kingdom Metazoa; phylum Arthropoda; class Insecta; order Hymenoptera; family Torymidae; genus Torymus; species Torymus texanus. Next base: position 28,544 of record JAYJLV010104263.1, on the reverse strand, counting down.
TACCATCATACTTGCAATGCGAATGGATATCTTAAAATATATTTTATAGATTACTTTGCAGTTAAAATACATTATAATTATATGAAATATGAGAATTCATATGTTAATCGTAATTGCTTCACGATACCATATATATATTCCGCAAACTCATATTTATTAATTGTTAATAATCTAAATTCGTTACAACTGTTCGAAAGTTTTGCGAGATGCCAATGTTATTATTTTCTCAATCAGTATTCCGGGAAAATGCAGTTATATCGTTTATCCTTGTGCTCATTCGCGAAGATGAGTGCACCTTATCAAGTTCTGTTCTAATTACATGATAGAGGACTACTTAAAAGTACAAAAAATCGCATAAAATCGATTTTATAAAATTTAAAAGTTTAAAAGCATTGTCAGAGCCGACGTACTGTAAATAATTCAATTACGCGTACTAACACAATAATATTGTATATGACGTAATATATTTCAATTATTATATTAGATCTTCCAGAATGTATAACTCCGCATTAAAGCATCGAAATTCGAGAAATCTCCTTGCCTGTTAACTCCCGACCTTCGGCACGGCTATATAACACACTTCACCTATTTATCCCTACATAAATACATACAAGATCCTTACATACATCGGTGAGGAAAAAAAAGAATTTCAAGCAACTTAGCATTGAACGCGTCCTTCCAAACAAGTCTGATCCTGTCGAGAAGCCAAAGCACCGAAGAAAATAGCAAGACAGGAAATTGTGTATACAGGGTATAGTGACACAAAAAAAAGCGCGCGGCATTTTCCAACGAGAATAAGAAGAAGAAGAAAAAAACATTGTCCACTGCCGGTATTTTTCACTCGTGTTATATATATATATACACACACACACACACACACACACACACACATACGTGAGGATACATCTAACTTGCAATGGTGACACAAAGCAGACACCCACGCATTGGGGGACCGGCGGGGCGTAATAGGGCGCTTCTTTTACAGTGGCGGCGACGGCGGTAGCTTTTGGGTCTGTGAATGAATGAAGGTTTCGAGGAAAAGTCGTTGCGCGCGGGTTCGGACAGGATTTTTTTTTTGGGGTTTTCAGCCCCCATGGTGCGAAGAGGCCCCGATTTATATATACCTATAGATACACACGTATATAGAGGTGTGGAACAAGTGGAGTGGAAGGCGAAAGGTAGGCGAGGTGTGGGTTGGATGTATAATGATTTTCAAAGTTATTATAGGTGCTATGGGTGTGCGTGGAACAGGTTCGTGCGTGTTATAGGGATTACGTGTGATTCCGGGGTGGGTATAGATCTGTTGGTGTTGGGGGTGGGGTCGGTTTTTTTTTGCGGGTGGTATGTGGATATGTGTGGTATGTGAGTTAACAATCTTTTTTTTTAATGGTGTTGGGGGTTGAATTTTTAGGGATAAGGTGGAAATTTTTCATGCGAGATGATGCTGCATATGAATGAGTGAGGAAATGTTGTATTATAGATAAAATTTTGTGTATTTATATGTACGGTTATATATCATTTGAGTTTAGAACACTAACAATATTTCAGTAATTTTATATGCAACCCTTACTCATTAAAAATACGCCCTTACACGTGCTGTAAGGTTGCGACATTAAGAAACTTTTTGAGTAAATTTCATATGGTCTTATTTTCTTATTCAATGATAATTTTTCTTTACTTATAATAAATTCATATCCCAATGTATTCTACTTTAGAATTTCACATCAAACTAACGAAACTTTTCACATAAAATACATAACAAAAAAATTCATTTTCATGAAGCATGCGTAAAATTTCATTGAGTTTCGAGAACGTATACATTATACATATACCATAGAATTCGTATATATTTTTCTTAGAATCTAGAATCGAAAAGACATCTAAGTCGAAAATCTCCATTTGCAATTCCATACAACATTGAAAATCCATTTTACAGTCATATTATAGCGTGCAAACCTTTTCTCAAAAAAGAAACTGGCCATTGTCGTATCTCAACCTACCCTAAAATAACAAATTTAACGCGACTCCTTTCTCTCTCTCGCTCTCCCACCAATTACTCCCTCGCTCTCAATAATTGACTCGCATCCATTTATCCCCGACGATAGAACGAGAAAATTTCTCTCTCTCTCTCTCTCTCTCTCCTCTCCTCTCCTCTCGCTTGTAAAAAGAAGACGAACGAGACGATGTTTCGTCCCCTTTTAAAAACCTTCCTCCTCACTCTCTCACGTTTCTATACCCAATTTTCTTCTTTTTTTTCGGGAAATTCGTGAGCGATATAATGGGAAATGGCTCTTCTCGAGCGTCTAGACGCGAAGAAGCGATTTGTCATGGGGTCCTTCGTGGGAGGGGCAGCAGTCCGAAGCAGTGAAACCGTATACCTGTTCAAATCGTTTCCAAAATAGCTCCGGGCCTCCATTCAACATATTTTCTGTATAGGCGCGTAGAGGAATGTTTTTTTTCTCTCTCCCTCTCTCCCTCTCTCGACCGTTCTCTCGCTTTTCCAAGGGAAAATAAATAAGACTTAGCGGGGCTTAGGGGGTTGCTTCTTTCTTCGCGTTGTAACGACGACGACGACGTCGACGAGCGGTAAAATGGCTTTGAACGAATGCGAGATACATGTATGGACCGGTCAGTGCTTGTTTCGGGTGAACCAAAAGTCTATTTGAATTTTTAGGAATTGTGCGGCGGTGACGGCGGCTTTTTTTGCGGCTATAGATGGATGTAGGTTGTTTGGTTAATAAATATATGGGATATATACGGTTAAATAGTATACTGTACGTGGTAATGGATTGTAATCATTTTTCTTTGAAGGGATTGATGAAAATTAACAGTCGATTTGAAATGGTAAAAAAAGCGTTGTGGGAAATGTATAATTGTGGCAAATACATAATTGGGTGAAAATTAAGCAGCTTTTGTGCTCAAACTTCTACAAATTGGTTATATTTCATAGCTATAAATAAATTACTCTGTTAACTATATAATTTATAGTATATTAACTATTAACATTGGGAGTATATTAACTAATTTTTCTACTTATGAATTGCTTAAGCTTTGAAGATATTGAGTTTTAATTTTCTTATAAGGAATATAGATACTTAGCTGCAAGAAACGATCTCTCCGATAATGGGGAAGATCGAAATTAAGAAATTAAGAAACGTTGAAGTGTTGGGTTAGTTAGTGAATTATCGCAATGAGTACGCGTTTTTCTTTCTATCCCATTCAGCCTTCTTCGTTTCATTTAACTTAACCAATCATTCATTATTAGTAATTAAGAAGATAACATTAAAATAAATTAGTTTTAAAATAAAGTTAGCTTGAAAAATAGTTAATTTATTGTTAACGATTACGAAAACTTGACCATATTTTAGATTAATTACTTTTTAACTAAACACTAACCGTATTCTGAAAATCTCGCTAAATTATAGCTAGAATATGCTTAAAATGCCTACCAGTATACCTGCTCACATGTAAAATTGAATGCGGATAAAAATTGGGGCTTTGCATGAAAATATAAAACTCATTCGACCGTATGGTTTTTTTATATATTTTACTCGCAAAGTTTTTGATTGAAAAAGTTCTAATGCCTATATAATTTTCCTTTAGTTTTGCTCCCGTAATTGAGAAATAAGTCGAGAATAACTAATATACTTTCTCGCAAAACTAATCAAAACTATATAAAAAATAAAAAAAGTTTTAAAACACCATACGATGCACGCATGCATGATTCATGTCTTCACGATATTAACCACAGAGCCAAGAAGAAAACCAATCATAAATTACGATGTAATTGCATAAAATTACACTAGCTTTATTTATAACGCGAACCACATTTACATGCTAATAATCTAGATCAATACAACGGAAATGATAAAGAAAAAAGAATTGATAAAGTACGTATCTTTATATCGAGTTTGCGTGAGAATAATAGATTCAGGAGTTATCGACACTCGAAGAGGACGAACGCACACACACACACATATATATAGGTACGCGCTTTACGTCACAAGCGTGCAGTTGTATATTGTCGAGCGTGACGTCATTGCCCGCCTGTCGAGCCATTTAAACTCACCGCGTGCGCGCTCGCGCGCAAGTGTCTGTATGTGTGTGTACCTACGTACTTTGAGGGTAACGTATATATAGGGTATAACTTGGGGATTGACGAAAAGCGTCAGAGGGTCTCAAAATGACTTTCGTGTTGTCCGGTAGTATAGCGACTTGAGATTGATGCGTTCGTTTGTGGGTAGATGTTAGAGAGATGATACTTTTGTTATCTTTTATTCATAATACGCAAAATTAAATTCGCCCGTAGTTTTGGGTTATTAGCGAGGTTTTGGTGTCAATATATATATATATAACAGAGATGTGACGTTTTTGTAAATTAAATAAAAGGGCTGATTTATATTGACGTGAATTGCATTTATTTTATTTGCAGAAATAACAAAGCGTGACGTGCGTATAATTATTACAGATTGAAGTACGTATCATTTTATCTCTTGCATAACAATTTTGTTGAAGGGGAGGTCAATTGATAGTCAACTATTGAATGCTTTATCATTGACACAAGTAATAGACGTATTGATTTATCTTCCCTTTTTTTCTGCATACCAAACAGTCATTGGAATTCAGGTTTATCAAACTGTTGTTACATACTTAGTCTAACAAGTGTCAATTATGATTTGATTAATTTTGACGATGAAAATTATTACTTTTAATCAAAATATGTCATAAAAATGTTCAGGCTCTGAATGAACCCATAATCAAAATTGTAATGTCTACTGAATATGAAATTAACATCAAATATTCATAAAATTTTATATTTACCATTAAAATTAAATATTTGTGAATTCATACGTCGCGCATTCAATAATACCAAGTGTCAATTTGTAATTTGAATGATTAAAACAGATCCATTTATATTTTTTCAAATCGAATTAACTCTTTCACTGCCATAATTAATACAACCTCCATCCTTTACTTAATTCCGCAGTTGCAATTACAACTTCCACATCCATAACCAACTTCTAACCCTTTTTTTCACCATAATTATCCAGACCACATATAACCAACACCTCACAAAGATAAACAAAATCAAACCCCCCCCCTATTCAAGGCTAAACGTACCCCAGGTACACAAATCACCCCCCAGGCCATTTACAATCCAAAAATCCCTGCAGTCCACGAGAGCAGCATTTCACTTGACAAACGGCACCTGCAGTAAACCTCCGACCTAAACAATACACCCTCACCCCCTCTTCTAATTTACATTCCCTAACACGCGAAAATTCTCGTGTATCTCATGCGCAAGGCCATAATATACAAGGTGCATTCGTATAGCTATATGTATATACACCATCATCAACCCCCGTTCGTCGTTGCTTAACGAATTCAGGCTCACGTTTCGGGAAAATCTTTGGGTCGAAAAATCTCACAATTTTCCCACCGTAGGTATAGACTATAGACTATAGATTCTGCGGGGGCGCGGAATTCTGTGCACTTGTGCGAAGGGAATCGGGCAAGTTTGAACCGGCAGGACATCATCTCATGATCCAGGTATAAACGTTGTCCTATAACTCTCTCTCTCTTTCTTTTTCGTTCATGGGTCTCTTCGAAAAGCAGGTCCAAACTCGCTCGGCATATATAAGCCCTTTCAGTATACATATATACGTGCGTGTGTATATACACAGATAAAGAGAGAGAGAGAGAGAGTGAGTGAACGAGAGAAAGAGGGGGAGGACTCGAGGGACGAAAGAGAAGAAAAGCGTAGGAAGAAGGTCTGAAAGCGGAGAGGAGAGGCCAAGGTGCGCGCTCCGAAAAGTTCCCAAGCCTCGGTTCCCAGGGCATCTTGACATCTGTGAGGGTGGCAGCTGCAGCTGCTCGCTCGCGGGTGTGGGTAGTATAGTAGTATAGTATAGCGGCGCAGCGCGAACTGACTGACTGAGAGAGTGGGGGCGAGCGAGCGAGCGCTCGGGTATAAAATCTCCGGCGCTCCAGCCAGTGACGGTACAACCGCTTCAAACTCCAAGCAGTGCACATCTACTACAGAGCAGTAACAGCTTTAAAACGTAGCAGCACATTCTCGTCTATATAGATATAAATATATCTACACCAAGTTCTGTGAATATTTGTGTGTTAGTGTGAGGAAATATATATACTGTGCGAATAACGTGTCGGTATCGATTTTCATCGTCTATCTCCGGCATTCCACAAGTGTAGCAGACGCAGCAATCGTCTACTACTACTACTACAGCAAGCAAGCAAACCAGGTGTTAGCAAGCCAGCCAAGCGCTCGCTCTTCTTACGTTCACACGTATACAACCACTACAGCCCCAGCAACCATGATGTTCAAAAAGGCGCTGACCAAGTCCGGCAGGAGAATCCTTCGGGTAAGCATTCAATTCCTTTAACAATAGAGAATGAGAGAAAAAAAAATCTCTCCCTTCTTGTATCCTCACCTTCTTTCCTATATATACAACAATACACAATGGAGAATCGAAATCATTATACGCCGCTGCGCTTCGATTTTTCTCCTCCCTGTGTATACGTTTCTTTCACCCTCATAAATTTCCTCCTACAATACTATATAAATTTATCGAATTGTGTCTAACGTACTCTTTACCATTTTTGATTACAGGCGATCAAAAAGATCTCAGCCCCGAAGTCGACAAAGACTCAGTACTTCGAGTACGAATCGCAGAATCTCCAGAACCAACAGCAACAGGAGAAGCTGCAACAACAACAGCAACAATCGCGACCTCAACAAGCTCAACCACAGGAGCAACCATCAAACTGGCGTCAACAGACTGAGCTTTATTTCGACCTTGGTTCAAGCTCATCTCTGCCCAGCCTTGTTGATACTAAATCAGTTGACACATTCGTCACCTACGTTGGCAACGACAACATCTATCCTGAATTCTGCTGCTGCTGTCATTGCGATGAGCGTGAAGAAAATCAACGCAACGAGAACCTCGAGAACGAGATGATGCGGTGAAGAGAGAGAGAGTGAACGAGAGATGATATATATAGAAAGGATTGGGCGAGTAGAATGATGTTGATCTCAAATACATCGATTGTGATATATATGTACAAGGGGCTCTCTCTCTCTCTCTCTTTCTCTCACGCAAGGCGATACCAACGCCTTTTAATTTATTCACCAGTAGCAGAACATGAAGGAGAAGAAGAAGAAAAAAAAGAAGGAGGGCGAAGAGAAAGAGTCGCCAGTATGCAGTGTCCATTGTCTTCCGTTAGTTTTTAAGGTTCCATTATTATTAATTTTTTATTATTATTATTAAATCTGTCCGTGTGCAAGTATATACGAGTGAAAAAAATAGAAAGTGACTGCGCCAACCGTCGTGCAAGACGGCCACATGCATCAGGGTTTAATATTATTAGTACAAAAGCCAGCGCAGACGACACGACACACTTGCTATACACGCGGCAGTTAAGAGCAGAATGTGATTTTAATTATGGTAATGTTTTATTTTGTCCATATTATTTTTAAGTTTAGTTAATGTAATAGAAAAGATAGACTTCGCAAAAATCTCAATTGTTATTAGTTTTTTTTTTGTCTTACTTACATGTATACGCATTAAGTTCTCAGCGCTATATGTTTATGTATTAAATGTGTATATATATATATGTGTGTATGTCTTCACGGTTATTTTGTACGTCGCAGGGACAAAGTATCGACGGCTGAAGAGCGTATATATATATGTTGTATGTAGGGACGCGCACCTGTTATAAACGCAGTGATAGACGAATGTACAAATACTACTACTACTACTACTACTATTGTAAACTACTACTACTACTAATAACGAGAAAATAGAACCTATATGTCTGTGTGTGTATATAGAGATGTCTATTGTGAGAAGTTAGAGGTACGACGATCTATCACTTGATAAGACTGTGATATGTAACTGGCACGCAAAGTTACTATAAAATAAATTAACTCTATTTAGAAATATAATTATCTGATTTTCATCAATTTACCCTTTCTCGTTCCTTAATCCTTTTATGTTTGTTTTAGTTGATTGAGAAAAATATTTACTTACAATTTAGAGTCATAAAAAGTATAATAGATTTCAAAATACTTGGAAAAAAGGCAAAACAAGAAAACATAATAATAGAATATAGCTTGTTTTGGTAAAAGAATAACTGTTGATTCGATTCACTTGTTCTTATTTTTAGTCATTCTTAAATTCAAAACGGCTACTGAATAAATGAAAAAAAAAAATTATTCAGATTTTACGGAACTCCGTATAACAGTATATCTACATCCTATGAATTAATGAAGTTGTCAATCAATTCCAAGGTCCTCTTATAAACCGTATAACACGTCAACACTCGCAACTTTCATCGATCGGACAACCTTACGGGATTACAACTAGCAACAGAATCGACACTTCTTTTCCATATATGCACATTTTTGTTTCTTTAACCTTAATTAGTCTGTTTTTAAACCGTGTTCAATTTTACTTATCGACATGGCAATTACGGCTAATCCTTTGCCCCATTGTCTCTTCCGCTGTGCGAAAAAAAACAAAAGAAGAAGAATTTCGTATACCAGCACAATTATCGTGTTGTAAAACCAGTTTCGTTCCTTTTATCTATGTATATATACGTGGTTACTCTAACGACACGCGTATATGTTAATTTTCATGTCGGAGTAAAGAAAGAAAGAAGACAAAAAAATCACGTAGAAACGTGAAAAAATGTCGTCGAGGGCGGGTACAAAAGAATAAGTATATAATATTCGAATGGGAGACGCATACACGCACGTGCGTCGTCGTTGTCCATTGTTGGATGTATATATATGTGGAATATATGAAAATACGCGTGTGAACGTGTGTAAAAAATCTATTAAAATGTTTGTGAAGCAAAGGACGAGCGACGTGTTGGTCGTTCGTTTAGTTTTTAGAATTTCTACGTCGGTCCTAATGGTCGTTACACTCGTTGAAAACAAAAAAATAAAAAAATAACTAATTGGGGTTGATCGTCATATTCGCCACGTGTTGTGTTTCGTTAGAAATAGGATATATGAAACGAAAGGATAGGTTCGTAAATAAATGTCAAACAGTTTGCTTTATGTATGCAACTCGATTTTTCTTTTTTATTGTCAAAAAATGGCATTGCAAAAATATCATATATACTCGTTTTATTGTCTTCAATTTGTTTTGTCTATACTGTTTCATCTTTTTTTTTCATCTCACACATTTTTTTTCCATATATTTTATATACGTATACACGTGACAAATCCACGCGTACATCGTCAGAAAGTTTACGCATTTTTCGCGCAAAACTGGCATGATGTGTATAATATTATATAAAAATCAAATAAAAACACTGACTCGTCTCTTCTCCCGCGCAGTATACATAATACAAATATATACGAATATAAAAAAAAAAAGAAATCATCGTCGCGCTTCACACAAAGTTAATCACAAACTCCATATAATATATATGTACAGTATAAAAACTGGGATTGGGATTCAATATTATTATCATCAATTCTTCTTCTTCTTCTTATTCTTCAATCGTCGTCTCTTCGCATGTAATAATAATAATAATAATAATAATAATAATAATAATAATAATAATAATAGTATGTACACTATACAAAATACTCGTCTATACGCGTACGTAAAAA
>JAYJLV010104263.1:0-18798 GCA_036873485.1 Torymus texanus | reverse complement strand
TAATAATAATAATAATAATAATAATAATAATAGTATGTACACTATACAAAATACTCGTCTATACGCGTACGTAAAAAATAAATATATCACTCTCATTACAAGGTACTAGTATATGACTATGTTGTGGTATCACAACCGGATTTTACGAGACCGTCGCTTCGTCTCGCAGACACAAACTATATATATTTGGTTTTCACCCTTCTATCTCTCTATCTCTTACATTCATTTTCTATCTTCATTTATATACCTGAGATTTGGATTTGACTTCTTTAGGCCTAGTGTCAGCACTATTTGGTATTGTTTGGGTTCTTTCTTTCCTCCCTCTCTCTCTCTATCTCTCTCAACTACTGGAAGTATTATATAAAATAACGTTCGATATCGTAGATACCCTTCGTTACGGAAGATTCTTCATTAAACTTCATCACCACATCACTTTATCCCCATAATATACGTATTTAAATTGACCATCAATACGCAAGTTCAGCACCCCACGGTCGGTACGGTTGTTTACCATGTTGTTGTGAATGATGCGCTGCATATTGACTACCATTGTATTGTCCAGGCGCTGGATATTGGCTACTAGGAGGCCAAGTAGCTTGAAGATTAAGATTCCCCGTAGCTGACGACGTTGCTTGCTGATGTGGTTGAGCCTGTTGTTGCTCGTATGCCGATTGATTCGTAGGTGGTGGTGGTGGAGGTTGTTGTTGAGGTTGCTGCTGCTGTTGCTGCTGGGAATTTGGTTCACGATGGAAACTTTGAAGGTGGGATAAGAGGCGGAGACGTAGAGGATCTCGTTCGTCAAGACCCTCCATGGTGACAAGGTAACGGCCGACCTCAGCAGCGCATTCGCCCCAGCCTACAGCGTGGTAGTCCATTGCTAGCTTTGTGCTGTCGTAACCTTCGGCGCCTGGAATTAAATTGCGGGGGTTAGTCATATAATAATAATTATGTAACTTACGGATGTAATTTTCTTGTTCATCTTTGAGGTTCGATCAGCTTTGTACTTGCTTCGCATCATATATAATAAATTTTTTCAAGTATATATGTATATCGTTTACTTTAAACACTCCTTTTGCACTCTTTATCATCATTACACTCACACATCGATCCGTTCATTACCCACCCAATCGCCTTATTACAGCCGTCAATAACCCTCACCAAACTTTTCCTCCTCTCTCTCTCGTTCTCTCTCTCTCTCTCTCTCTCTTTCTGGGTCATTAATTCGGCACCGTATAGCACGCAAAAATCCCCGCTCGCTTCTTACGCGAGCAAAGTATATTCCCAGGGAGACCGAGAGAGAGAGAGAGCGGCAGATGGTCCGACGTCGAGCAAGCAAGTATAAGCAAGGTGCAGCCGGCATCGAGAGAGCGCACGCACGCAGGCAGGTAGGTAGCGTGGGAACCCGTTCATATATATACTGCATGAATGTGTGTGTCTGTGTATATATGTTGGTCCCCCCGCGCGTGTAATGTCCCACTAATCGCCGTGTAACTGGAGAGCTGAAGAACGGGGTATATGGTTCCCTTGGTTGCGGAAATGCTGTTGTATAGGTGATGATGTGGGTGGAGGCAGGGGAGATTAGAGGGTATGTAGTAGAATAGTAGTTCGTTGTTGTTGTTGTTGTTATCGAGAAATGCTATGTTTGGTGAGAGGGTACAAGGAAATTGTTTTAAGATTCGGAGAAGAAAAACTGAACAATGTGGTAGTATAGGTATCAATAGAACGATGTTCTTGTTAGCACTATATATAATAGCTATGGAGAGAGAAGCTACGTAACAAACATGTCAAAGTATATTTGAAAAAAAAGAAGTTTAGTGCCAGTGTCCGCGAGATGTTTGCATCCCGCGGATGTTTTGTAAACTGGACCAGTGGGTGATCTTGAAAATTCAATTATCTACCAACATCTATACCAAAGTTCGAGGAAATTTACTTAAGAAAAAATAAAACGCTATGTGGGAGCCAATCCACCCACACGACGTGTGAATTTTCACCAAAGAATGGTCATCTTCGAGCTGAAGAAAAGCCGTATAACCTCGTATATACACAAAGACGTGCGTACAATACATTATACAGAGTCGTCACTCGCGGATTTCCCCTGCATCGTCGTATAAGAAAAGCCCTATTATACATATATAGCGCCTCCCGAAAAGTCCCGTATATAGGTAAACCACTGCGTTGGTGTGTATAGCAAACCCATATATATATATATACATACACACATAGAGAGAGAGAGAGAGAGAGAGAGAGAGAGAGAGACGGACAGAAGCGGCCCCCCCGTATTATATATAAGCGGGAGGCTCGCTCAGCGCTCGTTCCCACAGTGGGGCGGACATCTGTCCCTCGGCGCTCGCTCTGCAACGTTCCCCCTTCTCTCTTCTCTTCCCCCACCCTTCCTGAGATGCGTATATACACACTCACACACACACACACATATATATGTATATATATATATATATATACGCATGATCGGAGGCAACCCAGGGAATCGTGGGAACGGCGTGTATACTACTCGGAAGAGTTCGTCTTGACTTCCTGCGAGCTTCCCACAGGGTCCAGCACCTGCTCTCTCTCCCTCCCTTACTTACTACCTCGCAACTCTTTTCTTCTCTTCTTTTTCGTTCCCATCGACCGCACCAAAGAGTATATGAGTGAAAATTTTTGGAGGGAGGTGAAGAAAGAGAGAGAGAGAGGGAAAGTGCGAGTATATAGTGGATATTTCGGAGATCGCGTTACAAGAGGAGAGGAGAGAGGGGGTGAGAGAGAGAGAGATCGAGTAGTGCGTGGTCGCCAACAGGTGTCTTCCGCTGAGAACCGAATGAGAGAACGGAGGGTTGTGAGGGAGAGAGAGAGAGAGTTTGTTTGTAAACAAGACCCCTGACGGTCAGGGAGGGAAGGTGGGGGTGATAAGGGATGAGCGATGGGCTGTTTTTTTTTTTGAGGGAAGAGTAGGGAGTTTTGTTATCGGTAATGAGGTAGAGTGAATTTTTGGGAAGCATTTACGATGTTTGCGCGGTTTTTGAAGGCCTCGTTGTAGCCTCTTATCGCGGACGTGGATTATGATAAGAACTTTGAAATATTTATAGTTTTTTTTTTTTTACGTTACGCGCATTTATATACGCAATTATAAATCGTCATCGATATACTTTTATGCTTAAATAATTTATGTTTTTTTTTTGTTTAATTTTTGTTAACTTTTTTGTTTAAATTAATTTTAAATTTTTATGTAAAACTACATAATTCACGTATATATGGACAAATTAATGCAAAACACTTCCCGTTCGCGAAATTTGCAAACCGGGCTATCATTTGCGCCGCCCGGTGTATATAATCCCGTATATGCGCATATAATCAAGGCTAGAAAGCTGCGCGCACAGGTTGTAATTGTAAGTGTATAAGATCACGCGACCACGTTGATGCTATCATTAAAAATCAGTGCGCGAAGTCGAATGCAAACGACATACCAACTATCCCTTTTAACCACTATTTAATAAATATATATGAGTCGTAAAAGTATAAGTGTCTTGAATTTCGGCGAATTATATAGTTGCAGTGGGTATTGTCCGACCGTTGCAGAAGTAACATGATTGCAAAGCATTATTATTACTGAGATTACGGGTTATTAATAATATAAAAATTATGTAGAATTGTAAAATTTAATCTAGTTGTTAATGTATGTTTGCCGTGCAGAAAAAATAGTGTCCCATTACGCAATCTTACGTACATATACATATTTTAATTGTCATTATTATTTACGCGAATTTAAATTTTTCATCAACTTTACTATATAAATATTTAAAATCTAACACCGTGCTTTATTTTACCGTTAAAATAAAAAAAGATAAAAAACCATAAACAATTTATCATTAATTTTTCATTGTTAATAAACAACCATCTTCAAACCCAAAACTTTATTCCCCACCCCCTATCTCTTATATACCCACATCACCCCACTATCAACAACAACACCGGTACCATCTATACTTGCAAGTACAAAGCTTCCCTTCCTTTTCTTCCTCTCTAAAAGCTTCAACCCTTATAACTCACCTTTATTTCTTAACGTCCTAAGATGCTCAACGGTCAGCTGTAATATCTCAGCTTTCTCAAGCTTTCCGCTATGAGGATCACGTGCTGCCGCTGGTACAAGCCTCCTAAGCTCACCTAAGGACGCGTTGATCCTATCGCGTCGCTTCTTTTCGATCATACCGCGACGGCGCTTGCGTGACGTATGTTGACACGAATCGCCGCCTGTGCTTGGCGAGCTGCATCTGTTGAGAAATCGGCAATCGTTATTAATAGTGAACGGAGCTTTTTTTTTTAGTAGTATATAGAGTTATGAGTAGATTAATTAACGAGTGATTATATTTGTTTGCAAAAAGCGATAGAATCATTTATTTCGGTGATTTAATAGTATAGCTTTACGATTGATTTTAACTTGCAAAATTGAAAATTTGTTGTTGTTGTTTACAATTTTTATAAACAAACTCACGATTGTTATAAATAATCGTAAATACAAGGGACAGCGATATTATATTATAAACAACCACAACGCAGTAAAGTTCCTCCAGCACCGGTACCAGTCACACTCGCAGTTAATATACATTCCCACGGTCGCGGAGCTTTCACCAAATCACTAAATTTTCATGGTACCACTGTCCATATCTCCTTAAAACACCGTATCTCAACACTTACACATCACTTGTATATATTAAAATGTATACACCGTTAATTATAAGTGCGAGCTTGCAAGCTCAACCTAATATATATGTACTTACGGTTCTTTGCCGCTCTCCTCGCTGAACACATCGTCGCAATCGGAATCACTCATAGGCCTCTTAACGGCACTCCTCTGTTGGTGCACATCCTGTGATGTATCCTGGACATTCTGCTCGTAAGCTGAATGATGATGCTGCGTTGAGGACGTTGGTACCGGTGGTGGTGGTGGTGGAGGAGGTGGTGGTGGTGGTGGTGGTCCATAATGATGATGTGCCGGTGGCCAGTGATGTTGAGTATGGTACGGATGTAACGTTGCCGGTGGTGGTGCCGTCAACTCGGACGATAGTAACGTACCGGCGTTGTCTTCACTTCTTCCTACCACTACACGCCACATTTTCTATATATTATATTGTACTTGCGAATATCTTTCACTTGGTATATACGTAGCTATGTGTGTGTATATAAATATATACACTCGTGTGTATATATATATAGTGTAGGTATCACTTCCTTATCTATAAAGCTTGCACGCGCGAACACGTGTCCAGAAGCGCGCGGGCGCGTGCGCTGCGCTTCGTCGTCTTCGTCGGCCTCCTCTCGTCGTCGTCGTCGTCGTCGTCGACGTGTGTCGCGGTCGCGTGCCGGCCAACGTATGTCGTGTGCTGCCGGTCGAACAGCAGCAGCAGCAGCACACGACCTAAACTCAACTCCTGCCTTGCCAGTCTACCCCCCTCTCCTCCCCTTCCACCCGACGGTGTATATACGCGCTGAGCGTTGTGCGAGCCCCGTATCGTGGGAACCGCTTCGCGCCCCGCACTCTCACCCCGCGCGCGTGCGGCGGGACAAAGCGAGAGAGCAAGAGCAAGAGAGAGAGAGAGAGAGAGAGGGAGAGAGAGTTTAGCAGTGGGTATGAATGTGTGTATGTGTGTGAAGTTGCGACTCCCACTCTCTCTCTCTCTCTCTGTGTTTCTGCTGTGCAGCGCAGTGTAAGACTGCGGGTTGGACGGTGATAGGAGGTGGGGGACATGGGAGGTGGTGGGTGATGGAAGGAGAGAAAAAGAGAGAGAAAGAGAGAAAGATGGTGATGGCGTTATCAGAGATTTTTGGGAGATGATGGGCTTTACGATTTTAATTTAATTATTCGGTTGTTGAATAAATTTTATATATACAAATTTTGTATTATTTTTTTTTTATTATTTTACTTCTTATAATTTTTGTTTCATTTTTGAAAATGTTTATTATTACAAACATAAATGTAGTTGTCGTCAATTTTGTAACTATTTTTTATAGTTTTCAGATAATTTTCTCGTCTACGATACACTAATTGATCCGCAAGCAGCTCGAAAAAAGCTCAACTCATAACATATACTTCGTATCGTGTATACTTCCAGAACTCAAAGAAACCTACATTACGACACTTTACAGTCCCTCAAAAAAAAAAAAAAAACACAGCAACACCTTTTTTTCCAAATAACCGTATTCAGTAGTTCCACACACTTGTCCCGTTACGCGGCCACGCGCGCAGCTATATATCCCGTATATATATAGGATACATCCTCACCTCTGTCTTTTTTTTTCTCCCTAAACCTGTGCACTTGTATGCGCGGGATCGAAGGGAAATCCCCGGATCTTTTCGTTTTCTTGACCTGCTCTTTATATTCTGGGTCCATCAAACACATGCACGTATGCATGCACCCACATTGTATATAATAATAAAGTATACCATTGGAAGCGCGTGCGCGTGCGCGTACACGTTCCGCCGTGTGCCGCGAATTAAGTTGCGCGCGTGTGTGCTTGCGTACGTACGTATGTGTCCATCCGCTCGCGCGCGTTGAGATGTTATTGAGATGTGTGAATGGTGAGATGATAAGAGCGATTTAATGAAGAGTTGATTGGTTCGAAACGGATGCATTGCGATGTGTGCAATGAAATTAGGAAGAAGGATTTTAATTATTTAAAATTATATAAGTATTTATCGTTTTATTTATTGAATTCACAAATTTTCAATTTTTCAATGAAATATTTTATTGTGCGTGGTATTTCAGTAATCGCAAAAGTTATATAATACAGTTTTGTTATAGCCAACCGAAATTTTTTTGCCATATTTATCAACAAATTCTAGCTTTACACACCAACACTCATTTATACATCCAAAAAAACGTAAAACGAAAAATGTCCAACAAATCCCTTCCCTCCCTCCTACCATATACCGCAAAAATCACGCTAACGAAATAATCCCTCTAATTGCCTCCGTCCGCCACCCCTCATCCTTGCACACGCGTGCGCTTTACTATATATATATGTGTATATACTCGTTCGCGTGCAGCTTTTACCCCATGGGAGCGAGAGAGAGAGAGAGAGAAGGAAAGAGTGAGTGAACACCACAGGGGGAGGAGAGGTGGGGAGAAGGTGGGGGATGCGTGTGCCGTGCGTGGACAATGAGCGAGTGCAGTACACGCGCGTGCTCACACGCGCCGCTTGGGAAACGGGACGAGGGACTAATCGAATGGTCTTAACTTTCTCGCGGCTTGTGTCCGTGTACGTGAGAGTTGATGGTATGGTGTGCGATTTTTGGATGATTGCAGCGTAGTTGGGTTTCAATTAGATGGGCGAGGTTAAGGGGGTGGGTTGGTATAGATGTATGTATGTTTATGAGGTGAGGTCTGGAAAATTGGGAGATGGATGTAGTGATTGCGATGTGGGAATTGGATTGTGATTTGTTATTTTTAGATAAATTTAAGGAGAAGAGTAAAGATTTATACGAAATGTTTTTGTAGGGTGAGAAATTGCAATGATTTGATGAATTTTGTGAAATTTCGGGAGAAGGGTTAAAAAAATGTTATTGGTCAGGATGTGTTAAATTGACAAGATAATCGGAATTCAATACTTAGCGCCGTTTCAATAGAGGCTTTCCTGTTTGTTTCACTTTCTTATAATCATAAATCGATACGTGGGAATTCACGTTTGTTAATTTTTTTCGTATACCAAATATAGTTTGGAACAGATAATTACACGTATTATATGAGAAATTCAACAGAAAATCTACGCTTAGGGAGTTTAAAAAATTAAAAAGACAATAAAGTGGATGTACTTTTTTATGGTGATTTATAGATTATACAATAAATGAGAAAATTGTCCAACCGACGAAAACAATTGTGTAACATGACAATTTTTTTTATGGAAAATTAACAAGAGAAAACTCTACGAAAAAACTGTTATCGACCAAAAAGCCCCAATTCAATGGCTCCAGCAAAGTTTTCATGTGAAGTGGATGAAAGTAGCTGTAACTGAAGCTAAGAATCGTCACAATTGAACGATTTTGTGCATTTGAAAATCGCGAATAATTCCCAACAAAATGATAATTTCCGAAAGATCCTCCATTTCTCGTAATTTTTCGGTACCGCCTACAACAAATTGTTATAATTGAGGTACGGTAAATTTCTCAACAATCTCTCATAAACTTCCTCCATCACCAATAATCTTCAACTTAATCCAAAACTACTCCCATCATCGTCTACACACTCGCACGCGAATAAACATATAACCATCATCATCTCTATATACACTGCGCTTACTTTTCCATTGCCTCGTCGCTTGACAAAGCCGTCGTTCTCGTATAGCGTACTTTGTCGTTGTATATATACTTGCGCTCTTACGGATATGTATGTATATATCTACGCGCACATGCGTACGCGTGCACGCGCGTGGCAAGTCGCGTGGCGCGAATCAAAAAGCGGTGAACGCACGCGCGAATATATATACATAAGTCGTAGCTGAATAATAGCGTATATAGTGAGTTGGGTCAGATATTATTATTATTATATATAGCTTTCGGAGTGTACTTTGTTACTAGGCAAACAAAGTGGACGCGTCGTTGTTTTTTAGGAGAAGATTGGCGAAGGAAGTGTATGGTTTTTTTTTGTTTGGTAGAAGAAGGATGATGATGGTGGTGGTTATGGATTTGTGTTTGTTCTGGTCTCGGTGGTTGTCTGTCGTCGCAAGTGCATCTTTTATGCAGGATGTATAGTATAGGATCGGTAGACGAAGATGTTTGAATAATTTAAATGGGTGTCTGGGGATAAACTGTGTGAGTGAAATTATTCACGTTGCATAGTGCGACTGTAAATGTGTTCCTGTTTCGTTGGATATATAAAAATCTATGATTCGACTGTTTGTAAATCTGGATAGGGGAATAAAGACAAACTTATTTCCACGATCCCATTTTATGGGATAGCTTAATTCCGAGAAGGCTTCAATCAGACATATAAGTATAGCTGAAAACTCTGAAAGAGAAGACTTGTAAATTGTATGGTATACAGATATTTGAAAGTTTTCTAAATGATTTAACTTATTTACAAGAGAATTTGCCGGAAAAATCGTGGTATTGATTATACAGAGTGCGCAGCAGATAGCCAGGGTTTTATTTAGCTCTTAGCCCTGTTAATTTCATGTTCAAGGTTTCGAAAATTTGTTCACAGTAAAAGATGTACTATATTTTGTTATTTCTGTAACAGTTTGTTTCTAAATGTTCTTGCGAAAACTTCTAACATTTTTTCATTTAAGAGCATTGAAATAATTTTTTTATATAGCATTTTTTTAAAGCAAGGAAACAGAGAAAGTTTAAATTATATGATCAACAATATTTGTAATAATAATGATGATATAGGTAAGACCTTCTTAAAGTGACGAAATACGTCAGCATAGGATTTTATTTTTGGCACAAGAAAACCAGTCAGAACGAAAAGATTCCTTACGACATTCGAGTATACAAAGAATATTGTTCAAGCATCAAATAAAGAGCATTTTCATGTCTAATTTCAGAATCATATCCTTTTCGATCAACAGTATCACATTCTACTATCAAACAAAACCTTCGTTGGGAGAAATATTGAACGAAAGTTCGCACGGTCGCTTATTGATTTCATCTCATCTCCGGTACACTCAAGAGTTGACATCTGGACCTTCTAGAGCATTAATTTTTCCCCGCACGTAAAATTAACACTATATAAAAGCGCATAACAAATGGTCATGAAAATGCTCTTCGCGTCGTCCTTTTAGCCGCGACTATTTTGATACGGAATGGACTCTACTTATCGGACACTGCGCGCGCAGATGAATATATGCATATGTTGCCTGGCTGCAGTGCATAGACACTCGCGTTGTCCGTCGGCTAAAGAATAATAAGGCTATGGTGGAAGTGGTCAACGTCCCATGTGTTTATATTGATTGGAGAGTTGTTCTTGATTAAAAATTTTTTATATTTTATACAGAAGTTTAAAAGGTGGCCATAGGTATAATGAATGTATAAGATCACATAAAACGAGCTAAGATTAATTCTTAGACGACCAGTACGATGCCTAAAGGCGTCATGAGCTGACTTGCCAAAATTCGACGTTGGTTTGGTTCCAAGTTTTAGACTCCAGATCATTTTTCAATAGAAATAATGAGTTAGCTTTTAAAATTTTTCGAATCCCGGTTGTCTAAGGGTTAACGTTAAGAGTCATATTTACACATAACATCAAGCTATAGTTTTCTGAAATACGCCACGCACAGGTGTTCAAATTTCTCAATAAATATATTAAAAAATATCTATTCTTGATATATAATTCCGTATAAATTTTAAAAATTATTGCATCAATAATAATGTTCTGCGTATACCGAGTAACCATACCGACATTGTATTTTTATCACTCTATTTTCTCTTGTTCTTATACCTTTTAATTTTAAACCAGTGCACATGACAACAAATCAGGAGCATATCCTTATATACCTGACAACCAATAAATATCCATTAATAATTAGCAAACATTCACTAACAACGAATTACAATCATGCCACTGTCTCAGTATCAGTGCATTCGCATCACAGATTAAAATTTCAGAGCCATAGCTTCATTGCAGCACTCCTGGCAAATTTCCACTCGGAAAAATGGAATGACCCAACAACTCCCATCAGAGCTCATTTCTCAACCCGTCACTTACCCTATACCAACCCCTGCCACATACATACACACACTTACATTCACCTCATCACACAAAAGCCCAACCGCATCACCGAAGAAAAATCCCCTGAACCAGAAAAAGCCGCAACGCAATATTCTTCCCAATATATATATACCTTATCCGCAGAGAGTCAAGTGGGGTAGAGGGTCAACCGGGCACGTGGTCACTCACTCTCTTTCACCCCCTCCCCCCCTTTCACCGCGCATACGCGCGGATCGATGATCGCGTTCTGGTCACTTCACGCCGCGGCGCTCGCGACAGTTGTCGCACGTTTGTTTCCCCTCCTATATTCCATGAAAAACAGCGATGATAATTGCCCGTCCATTGTGCTTTACGATTTGTTGTCGCGCCCTCATGTCGATGGATTTATCACGTATCGCGTTACGCGGTCAGTTCGGACGATTGTCCAGTTATTATTATCGTCGTCCAGGGGATTGAAAAGCGCGAGAAAGAAAGATATGTATGTGTTTGCTCTCGTAAATTCATATAAAAGCTGACCCATAGATCGGTGGTGGTCAATGCACGCGTGACTGCGGGTCTCGTAGGTGTCGTTGTCAAGTTGTATACATGATGGTAGTGCTTTTTTTTTGTTGCATTGCGGTTGGGTTACGTGGTGAATTGCGTAGTATGTGTGGTGGAGGTTTTTTTTTTGGGAGATACATTGGATGATGTGTATATATGCTTGGATGATAGGTATATGCTTTGTTCGAGGTAAAAAAAACTTGGGTTGGGGTAGAGGAAATTAATGTATACGTGTGGCCGATAGTTTTTGTCTATAACAAGGAAAGTGAACGTGATAAGGAATACGAATTTTAACGGAGTTTTGTATGCCTATTTCTATGGTATTTAAAAATGAAGTTTAGTTTTAGTGATTTCGGTTCAGTAATAGGCTGAAGTAATAGGAGAAGAAAATTAAAAAAATTTGATAGTAAGAGTAAAATTCAAGCTTCCCGTTCAAAACATTGAAAAAAGAACTGCAGAAGCTCGCGAAGTCACTGCTCGACCGCCGGATCGCACCCCCGTGGATTTACGAAATAAACACAACAGCATCACCTGCTATTTTTGCTGTTACCCTTATAGCAGTCAATCAGCGAACACAAAAACTCGCCCTTCAATCCCTCTGTGGTGTTCTTTTACGCTCCGAAATTTCGAAGCACACTCGTACTCCAAAACCTCCCCGAATCACGCCGCAGCAACTTTGTCACTTTTGAGCGTCTTAGCAGAAGAAGTTCCCCATTCCCCTGCTTAGTGCGGACTATTCCCATTCAAGGCAAAAAGAATGAACTCCGAACGCTTTCGGAGTTTAAAGGAAAAGGGAGTTCTTTTTTATTTTATCTAACTTAAATGTTCACCCTTACACGTTTTACACATGTTAAACGCGCGTTTAAATTCCCTTTTTTCCCTCGCTCTACTTTACAGCCTTTTATTAATTTGGCTTTTGTATAAATTGTTAATAATTTATTTATACCTATAATACTATATAATATGAAAAATCAATATTTTTTAACGAAGCAATGTTAAAAATTTAGAATTTTCTGTCTATTTTTATAATCTTTTTTCTTTTGTCTTCGAATCATAAATACTTGCAAAGTCAATAGAAGAGACATAATTTTTTAACGAAACACAGAGGTCATGTTTGAAATTAGATTGGTTATAACCCTAAGCTTATTTTATTATATAATACTATTTATTGAATAATTTACAAGTACAAAGCATATATATATGTCCGGTAATTTTTACACGAGTATTCTGCTCTCGTTCCCGAACAACACCGAACTGCCCTCCTTCCTGCCTCCTTCATAAGTGCGGGTCAGTTCAATAATTGCTTTTGTCTAGAGTTTCAATCCATACGTTGCCATGTTCTCACCGTCTGTATACATGTTGCTAACTAAAATAGCACCGAAATAGAATCTTTTTGTGTCTCTCAAATATTCACCACATCTATTATTTCTAATACGAAATACATCTGCTTTAATTAAATTAGTGATAATTAGAATTAAATTTCTTATTACGTACAGGAGATTCGGTTGCAAATGTGAAAATAAATTGTATATATTTATGTCTTGAATAATAAAATGAAGAAAAAAAACACGTAACAAACTAAATGAGCTCAACAAAAAATATAATTTAAGATTTGAAAGACAAAAACAGGTTGATAGCTTTATAATTTTATTTACTTTAAGGTAGTAATCGTCGCGGTCTACTTAATGGGACGCTAAATGTTTGACTTTCTCACACCTGCACATCCGTGTTTCGATTACTACCTATGAGCGAGGAGTCAACTTCTGAACCGCAGGCGACCCTTATTTCGTACTCGCATACTCTGTCTCTCTCGCTCTCGTTGGTGCGCATGTACCCGCCACGAACACACTAGTGTACTTTAAAATATAATAGCTTTCGATTAGAACCGCTATCGTCTTTTTTCTTTTTTGCTATATTTTTTAATCAAGATGTTTTGTTTAAAATATTGGCGTTTTGAAAAAAAGTTCCGAAAGGATTTTTCGATATTAGTATTGGACGTTACATATTGAATATCGACACTTTGAAAATGAATATCTTGGCTTTGAATATCACAATGTTTTTTAAAATTACGTAAAGCTATATACTACGTGTTAAATAATGAATTTAAAGGAGTTTTTTGTAGGTATCGCGAAAAACTCTATTTTTGCAGTTTTATCAAAATCTAATGCATAAAATAAGATGAAAATTTTTAAATATACAATTCTTGTAATTGTTACTCATTGCCATGATCTTTTTTAAGTTTTAAACATTAATTTATATATGTCGAAAGAATGTTGATGGACGTATCCAAAAATCAAAAAAAATGTAAACAGTGTTAAGTATAATTTTTAAATCTTGAGATTATATTATTCATAGATTGCAAACTACATTTCAAAAAATACATAACCAAATTTCGCAACTAATATTTTTATTTTTCTAGGTGCATGCTCATTTGCTTATTTATGCATGGTATGATGGAACATTGAAAATTCCATACATATTTTATATTCATGTTAAAAGTCAAATTCGATCTTAAGATGAGTTCTGTTTAAAAAACATAACATCTGTGATAGATAAAAATAAATTATAGTATTTCTAAAATGAAAGAATGTATATAGAAATAAACGTTATCTTAACATGGATTAGATTTTAATTAATTCATTATTCGTACTAATTGTGGATTAATAAACATTTTAGAAAGGTATAACGTTGTAGCACCCAAAATATATGGGATCTTGCAATATTTTCTTCCATTTTAAATAGATATCCATAATGCAAACAAAAGTTCAAATTGCCATTTATTGTTCCACTTTTGCGAAGTTTTCGAAAAAGTGAATTAAGAAATCATATAAACTGTTCTTGAAATATATTATTACCTTAAAAAACAAAAACTTACCATACTTTATGAGAAATTTCGTTAAAATTATAGAACTTTATTATGAATTTTCTGTAAATTGTATATTGTTCGTTTAATATTGATTAATTCCTCTACATAAAATTTAATTTAGATAAAAATACTTTTGTTTAAATAACAAAAACACAATTTTCTGAATAAATTATGATTTCTTTATGCTCTACACGTGAATGTCAAAGCTAGAGAAAATATATTATAAACATTCAAATAAATACTTTAAAGACACACTAATTTTCTTACTTACGTTGAATTAATATATACAATATAAAAAATGAAATTGCATAGACTATCTAAAATCACTACTCGATAGTTTTTGAAAAAAAGAGTGTCAACGTTAACAAAACCACACGCAATTTTGATCAAACATTTTATTTTCTCTCAAGTATTATTATACGGTTATCAAATATTTCAACTAAAGACAGAAAAGAAAGATTCATTCTCCTGCTGTAGTATCGTGTGTGTGTGTGTGTGTGTGTGTGTGTGTGTATATATATACCAAAAAGCGCATAAATCGAATTCAATTGCCTGCGCGCGCACACTCGACCGCCCGAACTTTGAACTTTCAACTGCCGCGCGTCACGAGCGTCCCTAATCGATTACAGCCTTCCATCCGCAGAAAATAAAGAAATAATTGTCAATCATACATCCAGTGGGCCATTTCACGCCCGTCCCACGACTGTACATCTATATGTACCTACATAAATATATATATATATATATAGAGAGAGGTATACAGGACAATACGGGAGAGAATTTTTGACACGCGTGCGCGAGGGTGTGTCATTGCCGGGCAGCAAAAAAGCCATGTTTACGACTCGCGCGCGTCGATGAAAAACGTAAAAACTTTTCAATTACATTCGCGCGCCCTATACGCGACACTACACTCATGCCGGCCACTATATATACGCGTGTATACATACAGATACACACCCCAATCGTCATGGGGTAATTCGAAACGGCCGAGAGTTTCAATTGCGGTGGCAAGTGTTTTGAGCGAATTTAAAAAAAAAAGAAAAGAAAAGAAAGAACGGTGACAGCTGTCGGGGCGGACTTGACGGACCGGAACTTTCCTGTGGACCTATGCGCATGTATATACGCTACGGGGTTAGTATATAAGCGTGTATACATATGTGTGTGAGAGAGAGAGAGGGAGAAGAAATTGAACGATCAAGGACTGCGCGGCGTATTAACGGTTTCGGTTCGGCTGATGATTATGATTCCCCCATGTGTAATACACACTCGGACAGATTATTATTGTTCTGCGGGAGGCGGTGGATATACATGTCACTTCTCTGAATTGTTTTCAATTCGAATCGAAAGTTTAATTCATTATACACATATGGAGTCACGGTTTCGCGTGTATGATAAAGGTTTCTGATTTTATATACTTTTTTTTCTTGCGATATTTCAGAAGATTTTATGGAGTTTAATATTTTTACAAGTGATAGGTATGAAATTGAAATAAGATGCAGCAAACATTTTAAAACAATTGGAAATGTTTTGGAAATCCGAGTCTTTTTAAACTATATTATGGATAATAGTATATTTTTTTTCTATAAATAAATGTTTTTCTGTGTTTAAAAATTTACTTTTAAGGTTATTGTAAAAGTGTATTTATTTAGCTTTCAAGAAACTTTCGTTATTAGAAGAAAAATTAATGAACTTATATGACGCACGTTCTATTTTAACAGAGAACAGAAAATAATAAAGTTTTTTTGCGTTTGCTCGACGAATTTCTCAACACTTTAAAAATATTATCTATAAGATAAAAAACGCAATGTTTTCTCTTGCTATTTTCACATATACAGACAAATCATATATCTTTCACAGCCTCCAAATTTTACCCTAACTAGCTTCTAATCAACTCCTCTCTAAACGATTTTTCCGAAAAAACTATAAAATCCCCGAAATCCTTAAAAATACAAAGTTCTCCCTATATATACACGACGTTGCCCTATAGAAAGCCAAACACATCCCCGCATCTCGACCAAACTTCCTAAGAAAACATGCTTATCCATCGCACTAATCGACGACCCCCGGCGACATTCTTCGTCAGCATGCACACTTGTATGTGGCTGTGAGCGGCATCGGGGTTACGTTTTTCAGGTAGGTCCACATACAGTATATATACTATATATACGAGAGTGAAAACAGCCCTCGAAACACGATATCTCTCCCGCCGAGTGAGCGTGGAGAAAGGCACACATTTCACGCACACGTGTGCGCCAGGCTCTCGGCAAGCGGATATATATACTGGCGACGGACGGCGCCGGACGCAGATTCTTTCGGTGATTTAAGGAGGTGAAGTGCCGGCAATGGCCCGTGTACAAGGATTATTAATTGCTGCGTTAGGGTGCGGAGAGTGGAAGAAGGTTTCTCGAGTTTAGGGGTTTTTGGAGTGATTTTTCTTTTTTTGGCGGTTTTTTGGTGGAGGTTTTCGTTCGAATATAGGAAAAAATGGTAAAGGTTTAAGAGTATAAAGTGACTGTTAAAGTTTCATGTTACATAGAAAGTTTGATAGTAATTGATACGCGTAGTTCGATACGAAAATTTTACAGCACCTGAGTTTTGATGGGTATTCACGAAAAAAAATATCAAATTATTGGTTGCATTTATACTCGTTAATTGTTACGTAAACGCATATGCTTGCACAGAAGTTAATCTAAATCATTAAACGTTAATCTAAATCATCACGTGTGCAGCGATCAACCATGGTAAGTTAATAATAACCCCGACTAATAATTCGATTTTCAAAATGTTAATGAAAAATGGAATTTAATCAAGTGTAGTCTACACGCTCGTGAACAAAGTAACCGAACGTTACGGCCATCGATCATCGATTGAAAATTTCAAAGCGATAGAGTCGCGCTGTACTTTGATCGATGACTTGCCAAAATGTAAAAGTTCCATCGGCCAGTATATCGATTCTATTGAGAGGCTACTACATTATATTTTCGTCCTTTGGGGGGATGATCGTAAGTCTGGGAAATTGAACAACAATCAAATTTACAATTCGGTGAGATTCGTTTTTATTGAAAACGTTTATACAAGTTATAATATACGTAATAAAATATATATTATTAGTTCCGTTCTAAAAAAAAAAAAAAAAATTTAAACGTACTATGCGCTAAATGTCCTTATAATATTGTTTGGGAACCTCGCCACGATGGGAGTGTATGATGGCCTGATGAGTGGTGCGTCGTACAAGAGTCGAGAACCTGCAATGATACACGTTCATTGAATTCTCATATATATAATGTTCATAAAGTAGTTATTAGTAGTATAAATGATTTTATAAACTTTAATTTTGAGTTAATAGAATTTTGATTAATAAAATGTTGATAGTTGATGTTTCAACATTAAGTATCAATGTCTTTGTACATTAAATCATTTTTATATAATTGTGAATTTGAGATTTGAAAATGTATGTAAACTATGGTAACATTAAAGAAAAAAATTATGCAACGCATACATGTAATAATAACTACCCTGAAATTCTTGTAATTTTTATAGACTGCACTCAAAAGAATTTTCAAAGTTCCTTAAAAAGAACAAAAAAATCATGCATTTCCTATTTACCCACTTCAAAGAATCATTTATTTTTAGTAATAATGTTTCAGGCCTTTCAGCACTGAAACATACAGTCAACTTACAGGACCCACTTGGGTGAGCAGCACCAACTCGTCCTGGGTATCGACGATTTTCACCGGGAACGGCGAGCCCGGCACAAGTACACCAGCCCAGCGCACCTCGACCCTGTAATCACCAGGCTCGGTAGGGTCGTATCTGCAGAGTATTACGCGATCGCGTTGGCTCTCGCGATGCATTTCAACTCGAAAGGCACCCTTTGGTCCACGCACACGCACTGTTAGTTGACCGGCGCCAGCGCCCCGCGTGTCGCACAGAAAACTGGATTGGAAAGTCGCCAGCACGCCGTGCTGAATGCCTGGCCCGTACACGTGGACCTGTGAAGAAAAAGGTGTTGAGGTGAGAGTTGATGCAGGTGTCAATAGGGGGGGATAAAGGTTTCGGTTATACTGAGTGTTTGAGGTGTGTATACTACAGAGGGTTGGGAAACATCTGTAAGTCATCGTTGGATTATTGGTATGGGTTCGAGCTGGTACATGTATATAGGTGAGATGGCTGGTTGTGGTAATGGGGTTTAGAATTTACTAGAGATTTATGGGTGTGGCTTTGAAGTTAAGTATGTTTCGAATTACGGTAAGGGGTATTTATTATTAGTTTCTTTTTTGTCAATTTTAACCCATTAATGCCCATGCCTATCCTGGGATATCTACAGCAAAAGTAGCTATTGGATGTAGGACAAGGCCTCAAAATAAGTAAAAAACCAATAAAATTTTTTTTTGCAATTTGTTTAAACAATTTTTGTTTAAACAAATTAATAAAACATGATTTTTTTTTTAAACTGACAGCGGCAATCGATTCTACGGAAAAAATTATGTAGAAATCCATAGCTTTGTCATTTTTTTTTGTCAATGACTGTTTTATAAAAAATTTAAATAAATAGCAATAAAACAAATCTGGAAAAAGTCCAAACCCCGCTTGTGCCCATGCCCAAACCAGGAGGTTGTTGGTAAAACTAAGTATTGGAAATAGGACAAGACCAAAAATAAACGAAAAGTAGCGAAAAAACAAACCAATTTGCAA
>JAYJLV010104252.1:0-11784 GCA_036873485.1 Torymus texanus | reverse complement strand
CTCTCTCTCTCTCTCTCTCTCTCTCTCTCTCTCTCTCTCTCTCTCTCTCTCTCTCTCTCTCTCTCTCTCTTGCACATCAAGTATAGCATCAGTTTCTCCATGCATTGAAATTCTTTTTTTCGTGCTACCGCCGCTACCAACGACTCTATTGTACTTTGTCGTATACATGAGTTGGAAACAATTTTTAGTATTTTAAAAGTTGAGTTTCGGTTGGCGATCGTCGGCGATTATATTTTCTTTGCTTCTTGTTAACCATTTCCATCTATGATTGATGGTATTCTTTGTAACGGTTGTGGAATCAATAAATTATACATATTTAAACAAAGAATTTATATCAATCATCTGTAAAAGTCAATAAAAAATGGTTGTTTGAATGAAAATATAAATAAAATAAAATTTGTTCTAACTCTTGCAACTATGGTAAAGTCTACAGCTGTTGCAGTGAAAGTAAATCGCAAATGTAGATTGCAACTTTTTACTATCTTTCATTGAGATCATTGCTAAATATAGGAACTGCAGCAGTTGCTCATAATGGTGATAAGATTCAAAATTATGATGAAAGACTTAACGACGTGATTTTATTACTCACGAGAATTTTTAATTTTGAACTTTATTTCGACCTTCGTTATGTTAATGATTACTTAGAAAAAAAACACGTTCCTCGAACATACGAGATATCCACGTGTCAAGGATAGTTATACACTATAATCATATAAAAATATTCAAAAAAGTAGTTTTTAATGTTTTTTAATTTCACATTCATTAGCTACAATAACTACTATTACTTTATTAATGAAAATAGTGACTCATAATAAATTTGATTTTTAGTGCTGTCGGGTGAATCTTTAAAAGGAATAATATAAACAAATTAAAATTATCTTGGCTGCAATTGACAGATTCCGTTTTCTTTTGGACTTCTGTTTCCGTCTACACCACGGCTGAAATTTCTTCTTTTATGCAATCTCGCGTTTAAACTAATCGAATGCTCGCGGGTGGAGAAAAAAAACTCGGGTGGCCGTAATCGTGGAACCTGCCACTCGCGCGCGCGCGCGCGCTTTCAAACAAATGAGATCTCGCGAGGGAGGGGACAAAGACGCGCGTGACCCAAATGCAAATCTTCGCGGGTTATTGTTATTGTTCATGCCGGTCGGAGGGAGGAAAGTGCAGTCTCGCAGCCAACGGTCCCATCACGCGAGGCAATTATTTTAACGTTTCGGTGCGCCGGCAATTGCCGCGTGCGTTTGAAAAGGAGAGGGAAAAGTGCCTCACTCTTGGGTTTTTGCTCTCTCGGTGTGTCGGTACTTCAGCACGTCGCGCCCGAGAGCCTAATCTAAGAGAGGATCTTCCTCGCGGGGCGCGTTGCCCGCTACCGGAAGGGTTAGGCTGGAGGGAAAAACGCTATACCCTGTCTGCCCCCTCTAATGTGCCAATATCCATTTCGCATTACCGCGCGCTTTACCAACGGTTTTTATGCTTTCAAAGGCTGCAGTAATGCGCAACGGTTAAACGAACCTCTTCACCAAGATCCAAATCAGATCTGATTTTCCTAAAGGTATAATAAAGTATATGCTAGATTAGAGTGCATAATCATGTAGATATCTAGGAAATCATCATTTTACAAAAGGAAGCATACGTGTCTATATTAAGATGTAATAAAGTTAGTGTTGGGAATGCTCTTATACAAAGAGAATAAATATCCTCGAGAAAACAAATTTCATCAGCTTCAAAACTTCCAAATCAAATAGGCCGAGCTTCAACGATGCGGACCCTCTAATCCTGAAAAACCTAACACTAAGCTTTGTTCCGTACAAAAATCGTAATCTCTTAGAAAATTATATTCGCAATTAAAAACTGTTACCTTACATTATCTTAACTTACTATTAATTTTTCAAGAAATTGGTATATTTAGAGAAATACAGCTAAAATTATAGTTTTTTCGATTTACTTTTATGACTTATTTGGTAACTTTTGGTAACATAATAATACTTAAAAAGTAACAGTCGGACATTATCTTTGAACGAAATATACTTGAGATTTGATGCTCCACATCTAAAAAAAGGGGCCTAATTGGTGGAATTCCACGTATAGCACAGTAGTTAAAATTCGTTTCTCGGAGGGTGTGCGCACTTTCCTTGTTAGTGGCTAAACAAACCTTGGCGAATTCTTTGCCCATGTGTATAGAGACAGCAGGTGGGAAAAAATGACTTCCGCGTGCGCAATTTAGGCGAGAAAAGAGTCGACCGCTCGCGATGCAACTCATGCAGTAACCCCTTAATCGGCTGACTCGCTTGCTCGCTCTCCAGCTTCCGAGCATGCGCTCGCGCCTACATAGTCTCTTCTGATATAACCCATTACGCAAGAGACGCGCGCGAACATCAGATTGTCAGCGCGAAAGGTGTCCAGCCACGTAACCCGCTGCACGCTCTCGCGCATACCCGCGCGCCGACTTGATTAGAACTTACAATTACTTGAGCAATTCGCGCTTCATTTCACCGAAGAGCCACTTTCCATTGCCGTGCGAGACTGCGCACGCGCGCGAGTATATACGGCGTTTGAGCTGGAGCTTCCTGCTAAATTTTAACGAAAATCCACGCTGGTAGGCATGGGGTAGTTTCGTAATTCCATTACGAGCCGCCAGGGAGAGTATCATGAGAAAGCGATATACCGGTGCGGATTGCGAAATTTTTAGAAAACGTGTGAGAGAGGCTTTTGCAACTTTGTACTCAGAACCGTCGAGAAAAGCCCATTGTGTGCCATTACTGCTCGACTACAGTATGGCTGTTTCAATGCAGATAAATAATTGTCAATGAAAATTAAATACAAAATTATGGCTGTTGGATCAGTGATTTACCTTTTTTTAAAAACTAATCTATCTTTGGTACTGAGATTATGTATTGTTATACGGGTAAAATTTTCGCATAACAATCCGATGACATTGTAATATTTCTCATATCACGGTTGCGCATATCTGCTTCTAAAATCTAAAATGTTTAGACTCTCTATTCCCAAGTATATAATTTGTTATGTAATGTAATAGCATTTCTGAAAACCGAGCGACCAATAATTTTTTGCGTATTTATATTTTTTGCCATTTCTAAAATTAAAACCTGATTTACAGTGAAAATCTGATATCTAAAATTATACGAGTAAATTCGTACAAGTCATGTAATATGTAATATGCTGTATCGTTATAACAGTCTATAAGTTCCTGGATTTTCTGATCATTTGACTCGATACATTTAAGTAGAATATTAAACAATTTTATATTTCGTAAGGTATAATATCAAGCATTCTTTTTTAATTCCAAAAAGACTTTAAACGACTCTTATAGGTAATATAAATTATTACTAAAATATAATTAACGAAACATCCTAAAATCAACGCTTATATCAATTATATTAAATAACTTAAAATGAGAATAATACTTTTCCTGCATAAGAATTTATAAAAAATAATGGTCCCTTCAATTCATATGCAACATATAAAAATATGTCAACCTACGGCTATAACTGTCAATGAACTAAACGTAATTAAAATTCCCTCTGCGATAAAAACTTTCCGAAAAAGCAATCACATAAACTACGAGGCGTTCGAGGAAAACGTAGATAAAAAGGGATAAACTAAAGAGGAATGAAAAAAAGCTCGGTCAGAGTATCTCTTTGGCTATATCGAGCGATGTATCCAGAAGACTATATAGCAACGAAAGGAATAGCAGACACGCGGCAGACGTATATAAGCTTCGAGTTGACGTAGAGGGATGTGGGCAACGCCATTGCATTACAGCATTAATTTCGGGGTTCAACGCGCCCTCGCATTCGCACACACGCACACACACACACACATACATTATACACATGCAGTCTCGGTCGCTCACGCAAGGGGCTTCGATCGGCCGCGTGATCTTAGCTCTATACAACATTCGGTCCGTGCGCGGCTTATAGCGCGTGTCTGTCTATCGCTCCCCCTAAAAGTCGCCGCTGCCGGCGACGTCGAAGGCGTTTCCCAGAAATTCGCGCTCGCCCCCTCCCCCCGCCGAGGCATTTTTTGCCAGGGACCTTGATCAGGGTCAGGAAGTCATTGGCTTCGGGTTTTTGGCTGCAGCTCTCGTGCGCACGTGGGATCCGCGCGCTCGGGGTAGGGTCATTTGCCTTGAATGAAATCCACACGCGCGCGCGCGCGCGCTGCAGTTTAGCCCGGGCTAATTCATATATCTTCGGGGTCTGTGCCCGGCTTTTTGCAGTCAAGCCGCGAGGCGAGCGCACGGCTAACCCTTCGCCGCTGCTGGGTTTCTGCATAATATATACGCGCATCGCCGCGCGGATTTCTTTGTTGCCGAGGCAGCGGCTGACGCTGACGAAGGATGCGAAAAGTGAAATTTATGGCAGTGAATTCTTTTTTTACCCCTCACTTCTTCTTTTTATTTTCTTCATCGAAGGCATATAACTTTGGCCTCTTTGATTTAGAGAGCTCATGTGAATAGGCTACTTCTAATCTTAGAACATTGTAAAGATGAGCAGCTTTTTTCGCCAATTTATATGTATAATATTTTGTAAATAATCAGCATTTAGGTTACAGCTTGTATTTGTACGTAAATATTTTTATCATACTTCTTTAATTCACATTTCTAAAAAAGTACGATAATAAGTGCTATAGTGATAAGGGAATCATAACAGAAATTACATTTTTGGACATTTCAATTATGTATTCTGATAAATATGAAGTACGCAACACATATTAGTCTTATCGCTAATTGCATAAAAATGATTAGATTTACAAATACTGTAAATAAAAACACTACTTCATCTGGATTTATGATGAATCAATAATAGTCTTTTATTTGAAATTGAGTCGATCCATTACTTTATGAAAATTTCTTATATTACAAAATTAATTTGGAAATTTTAAATCTCCCATAAGTATTTTTATTGTCATTTATCAAATATTTTTGCGATTAATTATCATATCTTGAACTAAATAATAATATTTTCTCGGAATACAAGACAGAATTTTATCATATAAAATGCTTTAAATCTAAGGTATTAATTTTGATGTTTGCTGATCACTAAATCAAGCACTGTATGTACACGTGCGAGATAAAATTAAAAATCGTCATAATTTTTCACTGTATATGTAATTTAGAAATCGGATGGTCAGGATGGTCGAACTAATGAAAAAATATTTTGAATGCAATTCAATAACGGAGTTATTATGTGTATTGAATAATTGCTCCATTTTTTAAAAATAATTCTCTAGTTTAGGAACATATATATAATATTTATATAGTATAATGGAAATCATATAGCTTTGAGTTTTAAATCAAAATTTGTCAACAAAAAACAATTATTCTTCAATTAATACATGCAATGAAGTACAAAAACATTAATGATTTCAATATATATCAAGAAACAGATGTTTCAGCAACATATGATAATAATTAGCGCACATGTGTGAGCAATTAAAAAAATTTAATGGGTACTTTGGAATTTCTACTGGTGCTTTTTCAAAATAACTTTTGTGACGGGATTTTAAAGTGTAATTATTTGAAATTCATTGATAAAGAAGT
Organism: Torymus texanus; assembly: GCA_036873485.1. Taxonomy (NCBI): domain Eukaryota; kingdom Metazoa; phylum Arthropoda; class Insecta; order Hymenoptera; family Torymidae; genus Torymus; species Torymus texanus. The sequence continues at coordinate 6,221 of JAYJLV010104252.1, read as the reverse complement.
TAAATCAGACAAACAGTGAAGAACCGATCACATCATAAGTATTGGATTTATTATTAAACACCGTTTTATAGATTTTAAGTAATAAGATTCTAAAATTGAAAAGCATGAGAATTTTAAAACAAAAATTATTTTAATGACGTTTGCAGAAATTATTTCAAATACATAATTAAATTGAAACTCATTTGATAAAAAGAATACGAACACCGAAAATTAGTTTAATTTTTTTGCGCATATAATCGTACATTTATACAAACACACATTTCATTCAGAAAAATTTTATCTTACTAGTGAAGCATTTTATAACTTATCTGAATTATGTCTTCGCGAGAAACATCACTTTGTAAGTTTGATTCATTTTATTGAAAATATAATTACTGTGTGTGTGTTCATGCATGTGTGGCTGTGTGTGTATTAATCACCTGTAACTTTTATTTTCGTAATATCCTTTCGTTAAAAATTTATGCTCAGGGTTCAAGTATCATTGTTGATTTTAAAAAAAATTTTTTATTTTGCATGACAGTGTGCATGAAAATTCATATGTGAATTTATTATAAATCGTTGTCAGTAATGATGATTTCTCAGTCTATTTTTTCTTTTTGATCTTTTCATTGACGCCTCAAAAATTTGAATATAAGTCGTGCATGCAAAAATGTTTATCAGGAATGAAAATACGTTTTTGAAGAAAAATGTTTGAACTTCATTTACAGTTTGAAAAACTGATTCATTGAGAAGTAAAAATTGATTCATTGAGAAGTAAAAAGACGTATACTGTGTGGATCGTAGTTGTGACGTTACATCAATCGTATGACGTAATACAAAGATTTATCAATACTTTTATTTCATTTCCAACAAATTTTGTGCTCTGTCATGATATTAAGCGTGTGCTTCAACCAAACTGCAAAGCATTTCTATATCTTTAACTTTTTATCGTATTTGTTTCGTCATCAGCTATTTCAAGGCGAGTCTAATCATATTTACTTCAGACTGTTCGTTTTATGATGCTCCAAAAACTTAAAAAATATGCTTAGTTTAGCGATACTGAAAAATACACTCGGAGGAATTGTAATTGTGCATACTGTGAATCTATTATTGAATTTAATTTTTTACTGGAAACTTTTATGTTATTTACAAAATCACGAAGCTCAAAGATAAATCTAATACAACATTAACATAAAATGTTGACTAGATATCGATCAGAAACGCTTAATTTTTATAAATAATTATTACAATAGTCATAAGTTATACAACTGTCCATAAAAAAACTATTTCATTGCAATCAGAGTATTCTCTGAGCGTAATGAAAAATGCATTAAAAAAAAAAACAAAAATTTCGTATACGATTCTTTTCACATTAAAACAGACTAACATTTTACGAAACATCCCCAATATCCTACGCGTTTTTCCTCTTATCGTAATTAACCCATAAGTCGCTATACGTTACATCTCATTTCTCATATCTACCCAGAGTATTTTATTACCGTCTGGCGTTGATTGAGCCGGCGAGATTTTAGTCGCTCGCTTTGTATCGCAGCCGCACTTGCGGGCTTGCGCTCCGTAACTTATTACCCAGCCGTCGGACATGGAGTAACTTCGGTAATAGGCCCGGCGGAAGAGGCGCGCAGGGAAGCCGAGCGCAAGTTTATTCGCGGCTCGCACGCCATGCAGGACTATTCAGCGAAGTGAAAAAAGGGCCGAAAAGAAAAAAAAATGAATGAACGCACAGACGTAGACGCATGCCTCCCACGCGTGTGAGCGGGAAGCCACAAACCCTTAATTTCGCGTGTCGAGCCCATGTCTCGCGGGCGTGCGGTTCGAAGCGACGGCAGCCGCCGCCGCCGCCGCCGCCGACGCCGCGATATTCATTCGAGGGACGAGAGGGCGACGAGACTCCCGCGGCGATTTCACGGTCGCGTGTGCGAGCGGCGTGCAAGTGCGCGCGCGCGCACACACACACATACGGCCCAGCCCTAAAAAGTTCATCTTTTTTACGGACTGACAGTCTAATCAGCCGATTCCAGCTAAACTTTCACCGCTGCGTGATCTGCTTCTTGCCCCGACAGCCAACAAAACAGGCTGAAATTTTAATTGGATGATTTGATCGTTTAAAATATTACATGCTGCGGTGTTATTACGGAGGTAGCAACTTTTCATTGCCGAAAATTAACGAGAGGCGGATCGATTATTATTAGGTGCACTGAAGAAATTATTCGGATAGCTGACTTGAAGGTGTTATACATGTTTAACAAATAAACAAATAATGGAGGACTGATTATTATTCATTAATGTTAGTAATGAATTCATATTCGGATAGTTAATCGTTTTTATTACTCTTGCATATGGTGTTTGGTAATTAAAACAATTTATAGAGCTATTACCCTAAAAATTTTCTTCTCTTATAATGTATTAAAAAAGAACCAGACAATAAATTAATCCTATAACTTCAATTCGAGTTTGGCCATCACTTAAATAATATTTATAATTTGAGAATTTTACAGTTTTAAATTTACTTTTGAACAATATTATTTTTAGATGACATAATTAAGCTATTATTTTTGTCATATGATGAAAAGGTTAGTACCCAGCGCCGCAACTCTATTACATGGTCTTCATATTATCTATCCCAGATGATATAAGTCAAAATCTATTTCTGAGCTATTACCACCTTTTTATGTAAAATTCTTCAACATGTCATTTTCCAGCTGAATTAAAATCTTATATGCAATTAAAAGCATCATTGATAATATCCAAGTACTTATTACCAAAGAATTCAAATACATTATACACGGCATCAATTTGCCTCGAAAAAGCAGACTTCATGTTAATATTAGCTTAGTCAGACTGAACAGTAAAACGTTTCGTAATAAAAGTAAAGCCGGAAGCTCGCAGCGAAAATGCAAAAAATCCTGCGCCCAAAGACGACGACGCGCGCGCGCGCGACCAGACGCACTTATCCGTCTCTCCCGTCTATAGTGGGTACGCTGCCGTGCAAGAGCGATATATTTTTAAACTGCGAGCGTGCGCACGTCCCTCCTCTTCAACTGTATGCGTGTGTATATGTGTAGGGAAAAGGCGCACGCACGCACAGACGTCTTGGCGAGTTAAAGATGCACAAGGGAAAGAGAGAAAGAGAGAGAGAGAGAGAGAGAGAGAGAGAGAAATGCACTCTCACGTCGGTCTTGTTCGATTATGACGCAGAGTCCTATACCTACCTGCGACGCCCGATTGCGCACGAGAACCCCGGGGGTGCGACGTTCACCGCAAATCACTGCGGCGTTCTCCTATCGTCGATCATCGCTATAAGTCCAGCGCGAAGTGCGTCTCATGCCTGCCGATACGCACACGCACTTTTCAGCCGCCGACGGGTTCCCAGCACGCATAGGTTCCCTCTCTCACTCTTTCTCTCTCGTCTTCGTCTTCGTCTTCATGTCTTTTATCTTTCGTTTGTCTTGCTCCCGTCTTTCCCGGAGATTCCGCGCGCTTAGATCCTCACGTGCCCGGGAATTCGACAAGATAATTGCCGACAAATTGGCCAATCACGCGCTCGTTTGATGTACTTTGTCCGCTAATTTGATGGGAAAAACAAAAGCGTAACCACCGAGGGGATGAGCGCACCTTGCCAAATGTATACGTAGAACCCGTGGAAGTCCGTCTCAAGTGAAATGAGGTTACATGCAGCTGCCGTAATTGACAAAGACTCTTTTTTTTGTAAAGTAAATAAGCGATCTGCAAAAAAAGAAATTCAATCTCATTAATCGTTTATAGATAATAGATTTTCAAATGACCTGCAGCTTATATTTATACTTCTCCTTGAGGCGAACTTTGCACATGGAAATCACCAGAGTGCTTTTTATACTTATCTCATCATACTTTATGAACTTGTTTTCATTTTTATCAATACTCCATTGTCGTCAAAGCTGCAGTCAGTGTATAATAACTGTTACATGCCATCCATCAAATTAACACTCTCCCCTTATCTTCTATATTCTTGCGAGTAATGAAAAATTTCCCGCTAATATCTCATTTTTAGTGCACTCTCACAACATTGTCGTATATCAAGCATTATATTTTTTCCCCATCCTCTATATCTCCTCTCCATGTACACGTGCACTCTTCCATTGCTTTTCCTCTCCGTATACCCAATCGACATTTAACCCTACCGCGTGACACTTTAACTCGCGCGCTGTCCGTATAGTATTTGAAAAGCTACCGGCGCGTGAAGAAAAATACGCACGGGCATGGCGCTGGTAAAGAAGAACTAACGCGGCTAATTTGCGAAACCAGTCGATTGCATGCGCGTATATACGCATACGCACGGAGAAGCGAGCGACGGGGAGGCAAAAACAAGAGGAGGAAAGTCGCGCTCAAGAGAGGCATCGATCCCTCGAGGCGGGCAAGGTCGTCTTCTCGGTCGAGGTCGAAGCGACGATCCTTCCCGCTTCCCTCTCGCCCATTGGAGCGATGGCACTTTTGCAAATAATAAATTTAACGGCCTGCAGACGTCGCGTTCGATCTGCCTCGCTCTCTCTCTCTCTCTCTCTCTCTCACTCTCTCTCTGTCTCCGTCTCTGCGACGTGCATACTATTATCCCTTCGCCGAGCGTCAATCAAGCGCGATTCACAGCTAATTACACCGCGGCTGTTAAGCGCCACCGATAAAGTCTCATGTGACGTTTCTGGTCGCGAGTATGGGGCAGAGAGAGAGAGAGAGAGAGAGAGAGGAAATGCTTGTGCTTACTGATTGCGCCTCTTCAACCCTCTCCTCGGGCCTAGTTGTTTCTCTCTTTTGCCCGAAAGTACGCTAGCAATCGCCTAACTTATAGCCCTTTCGCCGTCGCCTTCTTTGCAAAAAAATTTAATTTACGTGATATCACTGTCATTGTGTATCCAAGTTCTCTTTTTTCTCATTATTTTCTTTTTATCACTTTAATTTTTCATGAAATCCAAAATTGAGATCTATTGACAATTGAATACTATATTAAAGGAGAATTTTATTGTTTCACTAATTGGTAATATTCATTATTTTTGCTTTGTATATGTAATCACAGCAACGAAGAATGATAATAATTAAAAAAAACATTGCTGCCTTTATAATCACTTATGAAGTTTCCGTCATGTCCATATATAGTTATGTAAACATATGATCTGTTAAACTTTGTAAAAAAATAGATACTCATCGATTTCTTCAATAAAATCTCATTTAACGTATTTCACAGAAAGAAAATAATAAATTTTGATAAACACAATGATGGCGAATAATTCCTAGCGTGAGCTATCGAAAAATTCGTATAGTGGCAATAAAAGAGCGGGAAACCGAAAGGTCTTTGCATTGTGACGGGCAATTGAACATCCGCCGCAAAGAAGGAGACACATGCGGCCCGCGCGAGCGACAGTGCGAGTGACCTCCGTTCACTAAAGCTATATTTATCCCTGGTAGAGCTTTAAAGCACGCTTCGTACACACACGCTAACGGCATGTATATACGCGCGTCTCTGCGTTAGTGGCCCGATTGTCCCTGCCTTCCCCCCTTTCCTCGCTCTCTCTCTCTCTCTTTTTTCTCTCAAGCGTCTGATGCGCCCTACGCGCGCCGCTCATACTCTGCTCGCTTTTCAACCGAAAATTCATAAACCTGTCGCGCTCGTTTTATCCCCGGATACCAGCAACGCGCACGCGCGCAAACCCGAGGTGTAAAAAGTTTACGACACGTCGGCTGTGCTCTTTAACGCTCGTTACGCATTCGTAGTAGCGAAAGAGTGAAAAAGGCGAGGCCCGCTGCCACGCGCGCTGCTTCCGCCTCGTTGCAAAAAGAGAGAGAGAGAGAGAGAGAGAGAGAGAGAGAGTCACGTCGCGCGACGTAAATAAGTTACCATTTTTCAATCGCTTCGCTGCGTTCCGTCTGCGAGCGCAGATCGCGCGCGATATCCTTTTTGTGTTTTTACGTCTAGTCTTCGTCGCGTCTTTACGCGCACGAAATCCCGACACTTGGGCATCAAAATAGCTTGTCTTCAACTTCGGCGAGGATAATTATACATTTTGGATGCGTCTTTCATTATTTTGAAAGGATTTATATTTACATTTAGGGGAGAAAAATTAACATTCTATTTCTGCGGCTTCCCGGAATAACTGAATAAGTCCACTTTTCGAGTTACCGAGAAAAACGGGTTTTAATGTTCAAACTTATATGTAAGATCGGGAGAAACGGGATGAGTCGCGATACTTGACTAG
>JAYJLV010104241.1:0-11785 GCA_036873485.1 Torymus texanus | reverse complement strand
TGCAATAATCTTATGTATATCTGTATCTTTTTTGGCAACGATCAAAAATAAAGAATATTATTATTATTATTATTATTGTTCGTTAAAAGATTGGGATGGTTTAGTTCAAAGGTTAACGAACGGTGGAAGTTTAAGAAGAAAATTGCAAAAGTATTAGAATTCAGATCAGTCAACATATAGACAATTTATTCTTTCAATAATACTTGGTAACCAATCTATTGGCAGTGGCTCTGATTCCATTTGCAACTACTTATGAAATTCAATTCACTTTCTGTTTGATAACAGTGTAGTATTTCAAGGAATTATATCCTCGGTAATTTTTATCACTACTACCATATTTACATATCTTTGCTAACTTAGCGAAATATATTTTATTGATTGAAAATAGAAAGTAAAGAACGAAAAATGTAAGTTATTTTATTACTTTGTAAAACTTGTTTGAATTTTTCGTTTATCTACGTTTTCACATTTTTACAAGTTACAGAAACTTTTACGTTAACGCAATTGTTGTAAATCAAAGAAAAACTCGTGAGCGTAGAACTTTAAAAAGTATATGAGGTAAAAAAAGTTCGCCTCAAAGAATATTAAATTTAGATCAAATGGTGAAAATGTAATTATGAAGAAAGTTGAGAAATGCTTGTAAGTAAATGAGTTGAAAGTGGATTTGCATATTTTCTTTGAAGCAATAAATTCCCTAAACAAGTTCTTAACTTTAATATGAAATTGCGTAACGCGTCATTGTATAGTTTAAATATGTTGCAGCCTAAAATAGGCTGGATAAATTTATGCACTTAGTTTTACAAGTTTTTTAATTTTAAATTTGAAAAGTAGCCACGAACCACGAACTATACCGAATTTTTATATTCTACAAAATTTACCGTTTTACATGTTGCAATCGAACTTTGAATTTTTTCATACTTCTTCAACATTATATCTATTTATTTAAAATACAAAAACCGAATAATCATATTTAAATATAAAGCAAATAAAACGAAAAATGTTTATCTTTAAAAATCTACACCAACAGTCCCTTTATCTCCAACCACCACCACATTATTCCCAAGCAAACTATGCTACTATTTACACATTAATTCCTCCTCTTCCATAAACATGACACGCCACTGAGGCTACCCACCTGACTTCGCTTCTCCTCCGAACTCATACTAATTCGCGGTACCGTCTTGTCGGTACCGAGTTGCCGTCGCAAGAGAGTTCGATTCGAGCGAAACTAAGTAATCTATCTGTTTTGCATTCGCGGCAGGGCCAGGACCGGATGCCACCGGGGGAGTAATCCGGACAGACTTTCGTCGGGCTTAGCCGTCCGGATTTTCGAGTAAAGTCGCGGGGGTCGAAAGAAAAACTGTTGGATGAACGTCAGTGACGAGCTCGGTAAGTTCGTAATGCGAAGTTACCGTAGAATCTTAAGTTTTGCGAGTGTATAGGAATTTTTTAATTTGTTTAATTTAAAGGTGATTTTGGAATTTGTAGTACACTCGATGAAAGAAGTTTAAAAGATACATTGATGAAATAGTTGATAAATTTTCTTTTATTTTTTAAAATAAGTGTTATCAATATTGCAGCGTCTAACGGTTTTAACATGTTTCTCAATAATTCATAAAAGTCTTTTAAAAAAGTGCGGTAAACAAAAGAATTCCTTGTTAATTGTTAGAAAAACGAGATTTAAAAAAAAAATATGAGTTCATGATTTTCATAAAAATGATTTTTAAGGCATTTCACGCCGTGCCCAAACAAGGACAGATAAGTATGAGTCCGATTACAAAGCTATATGATCAGTTTTCTAAGTGTTAGTAAAACAAAAAAATTATCATTATAATATTATAATATTACATTTATCATATTATACAGTATTAAAATTAATTATTTTGTTTACAAAAGAAAAATACTAAAAAAAACACTTCACCGTACAAACTTGATACATCCCAACCTCGGTTCATCAAAAAAGTATACACATTCTATTTTCGTCAATCGTAACGGATAGAAATTAAAAAAAGGAAGGAGGAAAATAAAAGGCTCGTAAAAAGAAAATAGAAATACATAAGAAAAGGATTATAAAGTAAAGTGGACTAGAGGGAGATAAAGCACAGCAGCAACCGTGTGCATGCGCAGCTGTCAGTAGAGAAGCTGTGAGTACAGTCAGACTAGTGCGTACTAAAGGCGCCTCACGAGCTGCGCACGCGGTAGCATCAGCAGTAGTCCTGCAACGGAAGGGAGTAAAAGATTTTAAGAGTGCTCGCGAGCGAAGGAGAAATGGAAAAATGTCTCTAGGAGATTCGGCGAAGTGCGCGTACGTACAGAGAGAGAGAGAGAGAGAGAGAGAGAGCGAAGAAGAAGCACGGCGACGATAGTACGGCGAATAGATTAGAGCGTAGGAGTAGAAGGAGCACGCGGGGATAAAAAGGGAGGAGATGTACCGACATTTTCGAGGAAACCACTTCCGGTACTTAGACGGCGCGGAGCCGGGAAGCGAAGAGTGAGGAGAAAAAAGAGAAAGAGAGAAAGGGAGAGAGAGAGGAGATATAGAAGGAGTTCACGGATAGAACGACACAAGGAGAACGATGGCAATTACCCTTTGGCAAAGCCGCACCACTACCTATATATATATGCCCGTGAGCGACTTAATTGCGCGTAAAATCAGTCCGTCAACTTGGCCGTGAGATGCGAGAGGGTTTTTGCGCGAGTGCACGTGCGGAATTCCGCTGTTATTTCACCGCGAAAAACACAAGCCACACTGTCGTTGTATGTGTCGTCAAGAAAAAAGGAGGAAGGAAGGTAGAGCGGTTAAAGACACCTGGCGCGTATATATATGTGTGTGTGGGTTCCGTCGACTCGACGCTTTTTCTAGCTCTGTACTATACTCGTTTTCTCCCGTGTCTGTTTACGTTTGCAGTATACGCGTTGGTTTTCGGGTTTTATCGTTTTTGTCGTGGACAGGTTGTTTACGGTTTTAATTTTTGCCACGGAAGGTATATATTGCATGTATATATACGAGTTGAAAAGTAAAGTAAAAATTTTCGAATATTATATTTTTGAGATTACACTTGTGTAACATAAGGAAAGAATGTTATTTTTCCGCAAAATTTCTTTTATTGAAAGTTTAAACATGGTAATTTATTTCGAAGCTTTTCTGAGAACTCAAAATGGGGTGAAAATTTTTGAAAAAAAACTAAATGAAAACTCATGGAGCATTTGGCGTAATCTACGACGTAGTAAAAGTCTATAACACGTGCCGTGCTGATATATAGTAGGTTGAAATAGTATGGCGAATTTCAAAATCCTACTTTTGCAATTACTTTTTTGTAGAGTGGTTCCGGAAAAATTATTGTAAAAGTTTGCTATAAGAATTTCGATAAGATGAATCGCGGTACTATAATAAATCAATAACAAGTGAATTTATTCGACCGTGGTTAATTGTACGACTCAAGTTACCTGTATTTATTTAATCCTGTTTTAATCTTTAAGAGAAAACCATCAAAATATTCAGCTCGCCCTATCAACACACTTTTTGTACCCTATTACCACCACAACCACCAGCCATTTAAATCCCCTTCGAGCAAAGTCATATACACGTATATACATATATATTATACATATACCTTAGCCGTCGCATCGTAAAATCGCGGCGTGCGCGCACGCGGGAGTATTAAAAAATAAGCGGCACCGAATTTATCGCCGAGGTCATTTTCCGCGCTCAAGAGCATTCTTTATTGCTCGAAATTACCGTGTTTTCCATATTTCAGCGGCGGCGGCGGAGGCGGCGGCGACGGCACTCAATCGATATATAGGTTTGCCTTGCAGGCACGCGATGTATATAGCACATAAGCGCGTCTTCGTTTGGCGCCTCTCGCGACGTTGCTGAAATCCTGTGTGCGGTTTATTTATAGCTGGGGTCTATTTACGGGTATTTAGCGGAAGGATCAGACGCGTGTGCGCGCGACTGGTGTAGAGTAGGCGGTGTATAGAGACAGAGCTTAGGGAGAACGGTAGATGTCGTCATTGGTTTTTGGGTGGCGTCGAGAGGGTTGACGAATATATTTTGGAAAGGAAGTGAGAGAATTACGTCAATGATTTTAGCTGTGAAATTTTGGGAGAGTAGTTTCTAATGTTAGGGAAAATTTGAGCTAAAATTAAAGGTAGATTCAGCGTGGGGTTTGGCGGAGGTTGTTACGTAAAAGGCTTTGAGGATGTAGGGTTTTAGTTTTAGATACATTTATAACTTTACTTATTATTTTTGAAAGAAGCTATTTATAAATTTATAGAACTATGTTTAGAAGTTAATGAATTTTGAATTACGTAAATTAGGTGACACGTGTACCTTGCATCTATTTTGAATTATCAGACGGGGTCCAAAATAAGTTATGTAAAAGCTTCATTTTAGCAAGTTTATTTAGTAATCTTTTTTATTTATTTCAACGGGAAGCCGTAAATTATATAATTTTGGAATTGGAAAGTTTGATTTAATCATAATTGTTGAAAATTAAAATTATAATTATTAATGTTTATGGTTTTATACAATACTTTCTCCATCTCTTGTGCTTTGTTACCTATTACAAAAACACCCTTTCAAAAACATCTTAATATCTAATTTAATAATATTCTCTTTACCATACATGATTAATCTTACGAATATATTTTAAAATCAACTTCATAAATACATCAGCTATTTCAATAGCTTTACAATACATCGAAAACCCTTCGTGACTGGTAAAAAAAAACAATAAAAACGCTCGACTAATTCATCGCTTACTCAAACCTACCCTACATCCCTTTTTCCCGGTATAAGAGCGAATAAAGCTGCCCGGTTTATCCAACCATCTCCAACTGCATTTCCCCTCGACCCGAGAGAACGTGCGCAAGAGAGAAAGAGAGAGAGAGAGAAACCATTCGCTTACTCGCCTGGCACGCATCGGCACCAGCGCCTCGATCGCGATATCGGCGTTGGCATGTTCGAAAAAAAAAGAAAAAAAAAACCCAACAGCAGTATACTGCAAAGAGAATACGAGAAAAACACGAGGCAGCAACGTCGCACGTTGAGTATACATATACGCGCGAAAGAATACCCGATGCAGCAGCTCGTTAATCGTCGCGGAATATTACGTGCGCCCGCGCCGAGAGGGAATACACAGGAGTAAGCGAGAGAGAGAGAGAGAGAGAGAGAGAGAGAGAGAGAGAGAGAGGTAGTAACAGCAGTAGCAATAGCAGCAGCAACGGCGGCAGGGGAAATATTGTTGTGCAAATACAGCCGGAGCGTAAGCCGTCGCTCAGCGCCGGCCATTTATTATTCAATAAGGCTCCTGCTGCTGCTGCTGCTCTTGCTGCCGCTGTATTCTCTATCTTGTCCGCTCGCGCGCGCAGGTGTCGGTGTGTTTACGAGCTTATCCTGAATCATTGAATGCGTTAGTGAGAGAGAGAGAGAGAGGAAGAGAGAGGGAGAACGAGTATAGAACGTTTAAGGTATGTTTTTGCGTATTTGTGGATGGTTGCGTTTACAAATGCGCTTTCTCATTTGTACGAGAAGAGAATTATGAGAGAGAGAAGCTGGAGCCTGAGAGGCGAGTATCCGATTAATTGCAATTCGCAGTAGGTAAGGTATTAACGTGCCGAATGTTGTAATAGTAATCAGTATACGAGGTAGGAAGGTAATGCGATCTTCGCTAATTCCGCACATGTATATATGTGTGTGTGTGTGTGTGTGTATACAGTTGCATTTGAGCGAGTTCGGAGGTATAGGGTTGATAGAACTGTATGTAATTTGATCAAAGGAGTTTCTTTGTTGTGGATTAGTATTTAAAAATAGAATGAATACTTGTGCATGTGACTATTTCGTTTGATTTAGTAAATTAATCATTTTATCTGTATAAGTATATTACCTGTTTATTTGTTGTTACTTTGTTTGCATAATATTTTACTCGTTGGCAGATGTAAAAATGCTCAACTGCCGAAAGCACGTATTCAAAAAATACAAGAGCCTACTTTGAAACCGTGAATTTGAACAATACTCTGGGCAAAATATTTGATTTTTGCAGACAACTTTGAGTGTCATTTAAAGAAATAAAGTATTTCATCAATGGTTCGATTGAATGAAATCATTTAACTGTTGCAAAAAATTCTGCGTTGTCCATTTGGACTTATAATATTTAAAATAAAAGAATTTTTCATCAAAACATTTACCCGGACAACAATAATCAAATGTTGTTTTTCACATATTGATAATATAGCATAATTGAAAAAAATCTTATTTCAACATAATAAAAGCATGTATACATAAATGCCATAAGGATGTTACCTCGTCCTTTCATATTCTATTAATATTTCCGAACGCATATAAATCACGTATTAATAGACCTCCTTTATTCAATATTCAGAAACAACACGCATAAGAACATCACATCATTTTCTTTCTACGCCAACCATCTCCACAGCACCGTATAATTGAAAAAACAGCCTGCAGAAGAAAAAAAAAACGAATGAACTACGAGACGAGACGAAGGAGAAAACAGCGTTCTGGCATTTACATACACTCTTAGACTTCTCTTAATACGCTCTTTCTCTCTCTCTTTCTCTGTCGCGCGATATCAAGTGTCGCAATCGCGCGCGCGTATTTAATTTCGGCATTAAAATTCAAACGCGTCCTTCTCTCCTTCTTGCTTGGGCACTTTGCATTTCCGCGAAAAGGAAATTCAACTCTCTCTCTCTCCGGCGTAAAAGTGAATATTGCGTGACTGCAGTGGCGGTACCGTCAAAGTATACACACGCACGCACCCAACAGCAGTAGCAGCAACAGCAGCAGCGCCGCAACGCGCAAACAGCTCTCGAGTAAAGAGATGCGCATATTTTTGCACCAGTGTGAGAAGAGAAAAAGGCGCGTAACACTCGACGAGTACGCGCGTCTAGAAATCTCACGCGAGGAAAAGAATTTTCTCTAGGAAAATCGCGTGGGCGCGTTGTTGTGGCGAAACGGCTAGAAATTACGCTTTAAGACGCAGGCACGTTTTATATGAGAGAGGAAAGGAGAGAGAGGAAAACTGGTACTTGGGTGGATAGCGTTTGTATACGGACGAGCGTCTTGTGAATGGAATGATTATACTCGTGGATTGTTGTATAAGGGGGATGGTACTAGTGACGTGTGTTTAATCATTGATTAGCTGGGAGTGGTGTCAAGGTAGCGGTTTACATTGTTATTTTATTTTTGTCAGGTAAAACGATATTTTCGTAAATACTGGTGAAAACTATGTTTAACTAATAGTAATCTAAATGTTTGTAAATTTGTTAAAGAATTTGAGATTTATATATTTTCGTTTCTACATTAAAAAAAAAAAAAAGAAAAAAAAAATTTGACATGAAAATAATTGAAGGACTAATATAAAATATACCATTAACTAACTAATATCTATGTATTAATTTAAGTAATCTGGTCTAAATTTTCTAGAAACGCCTCATAAAGGATGCGGTCTACTCGCAGCGGGGAAGCACGGCAGCAGGCCGCTCCGTTATGTAGGCCTGATTGACGTGACTAGCTCTCGGAGTTAATAAAGTTTCTGAAGAGCTTAAATAACGTATTGATCATTTTCGCAATTAAAATACTTAAATGGAATCTTTCACAAGGGGCGGAGGGGAGGAAGACATTGCACCTAGATAAACGTAATTAAACCGTTAATAAGAAAATTTTCCGATCGCATTGAAATTTTCTTCCTTCCTCTCTTTTTATTTCATGCATTATATTATTTGAAAAACATAAGGTTAACGGTACGCTCGTCCGAGTTGAAATAACTATAGACATCGGTGTTTTTTTTTCCCGATAATTCGAGCTTCTGTAACTGCTTACGTGCTCTCGTGTATATATAAGGGAATATTTTTCCGACTATACAAACAACAGCAAACCAACCAAAATATCGCAAAAACCAGCGCGCCGCGAGCGTGGGAAATGATACGGCAAAGCAGATTCCAAGCGAAAAAAGTATCAGAGAAAACCGACGAGAAGCGAGGAGAGCGAACCGAGACTCGTCTCTGGCTTAGTGCCGGTCGAAGAGAGCCGGCCAAAAGGAAGCTCGCTCCCGCGCATCAGCGATTCCCAGTGAACGTTCTCTCTCTCACTCACTCACTCTTCTCCGTCTATCCATCCACTTTTTTTTTTGTCTTCTTTCATTCGGAGCCCACTGTATATCCACCTCGTGGTAAGCTCTGCGAGAGCAACGCTTTCGAGAGAGTTCGACAGGCGAGAGATTTCCGCATAAGTTACGACGATGCGCATGAACAACGAGGAAGACTTTGGTTGAGGTGCGTCCGTTCGTTTTCTCTTAGTTCATCTCTCTCTCTCTGTCTTGCTCTCTTACTCTCTTTCTACATCGTCGTTTTTACCTAGAGGGAATTTTAAGGAGATTTTTTACACTGGAAAAGAGTGTTTGGTTTTAACGGTGAGGTTTTTTCGACGGACGGTGAGGAAAGAGATTGTTTTTCAGGGGAATTTTCTTTTTTTTTGAGGAGGAGGAGGAGGATTTGGTAGAGGATGTAATGTGAGGTAAGCTCTTTTGGTTGGAAAGTTGGAAAGTGAGATTTTTCTATAGGTTTGTGGTAGTAATAGAAGTGTTGAGTTTGTGGAAAGTATGAAAAACGTAAAGAAGTAAGGATTTCAGTGGAAAATCTTTGTATTTAAAGTAAGATTTATAACTTCTCGAACGCGATCAAAAGATGATTATTTAAATTTAAAAGATTTTCATAGCTGGGATAAATAGATGAAATATATATAAAAGTTTGAGAATTTTCACAAGCCCTTCCAATCATCTGCAACCTATAGGTGCTATGACAAATAAAATTTTATCAACAGTAAACTATATATAGCGACGATAGAAAGTACAATACCGCTGGAAATAGACTGTAACGAAACACAAAATCGAATCGCTCTTACACAACGCCACAAAACACCAAAAGCAATTCCCACGGCGTAGCTTCAGCAATTGCGTTACTCTTTGCCCTTTCTAACTCCCTTTTAAATTCTACCTCAATCTATCTCTCGCTCTCTTCACGTCCCTCTCTCTCTCTCTCTCTCACTCGTTCTTCCCAGCATTATCCCTCTCTCCATCTTCGGCCAAGTTATGTCTGACTTCTCTCTCTTGCGCTTTGCTCGCCGGCGTTAGCGTGCTTGATTTCTATCAGTTCGCAAGTTCCTATTTGCCCCTGAATGTTCGACAATCAAGAAAGGCCACGACGCGAGCGGCCGAAGGCGACGGGGGGATATTTGATTTGGAGCGCGAGCACGCGCGAGCGCGCGCGGAAATTCCGTCGGAGCGCTGCATTCTGATGCATCAAAAGCTTTTGATTGTGGAATCTTATCGGATTGAAGATCTTTTTATACTGATAATATTTCATTTCCTTCTTGATAAAGAGAGAATGAGAGAGAGAGAGAGAGGCTCCTTTGGACACTTTTATTCCTTTAATTTAGATTAGATTTTTATTTTGAGCCGATGAAAAATAAGTAAAGGGGGATTTAGAATGAAACTTATTTTACGAACGTTTGTGAAATTAGGATATCGTAAGATTTGTTGCAAAGGAAAATTTTGTGGGTTGCTAGGACCCTATGAGGTTAATCCACTGCTCTGTTAACTGGCATGTTATAGCAAATTTTATTTCTATTTTTATAGTTAGTTTATTTTTAATGTTTGATGAAAATTTTGATATCTGATTACAGTTGCCACGAGTTAGAATGTTTTAACAGAAAAAACATCGTATTATTTTTCTTTATCAATTAATAAAATACGCTCTACAAATATACAAATAGGTTATCGAAAATATCGAAAAATCTTATAAAAATAACAAACAAGTTGATTCAGTATTTATTTGCGGATATACACGTTAAAAGAAGAAAATAAACTTTATCGCTGTTTCCTGCATTCGGTCGATTAATGCTGCGAGCAATGAAATGCACATAATTTCATCTCGCCCGATAACACATTAACTTTACCACTTAACCAGCATCTCAAATTTCCTCGACTAAGCTCAAGCAGACGGAATTTTCATTAAAACTCATCCTCAATTAACGGCCGTATTGTCCATTCGCGCGTAATTTAGCCTCCTCTCTCCTACCACCACTACTGCCGCCGTTGCTACCGCCTCCGACCCAGACTTGATAACCTCGTTAATAACAATAACAGTATCATAATGATACCCCATTGCGCGACGCCGAGCTGGGCGTGCGCGTACCCGCTGCTAGAGCTGAATCGCCATTCATCGACGGTTCTATTCGAGAGTCTCGAGCGCGCTTGCGCGACGGGTAATTACCCTCTGCGACCATTCGCAAATAAGAACCCTATCTCTCTCTCTCTCTCTCTCTCACTCTCCCACTCTGTGCGCATTGAAATGCAAAGATCTCTCGACGCGTCCGATTTAAACCTTCTTTTATCGCTTGGTAAAAGGTGTTATATATATATATGTATGTGAGTGTGTGTGTACGAGAAAAAAGAGCAAGAGAGGAAGTCGGTAATTCAGATGGCGGGCCTACAGCGTATAATTATAAGAGTGTGAGGGGATCCGCGCGAGCAACGCGGAAGTGGAAAGACGCGTGGGAGGGAGAAAAAAAAGGAGGGCACAATGGGGAAATGTGTGTGTGCGTGGGCGAGAGCGGAAAAAGTTCGTGTATTTTACCCATCGCTCCTCTCTCTCTCTCTTTCTCTCGCGCGCATTTGTGATTTAGGGAGGGTCGTCTGGTTTTTGTTTTTGTGGGGGAAGAGTGATGTGGTACGATGGAGTTGCACGCGCGCTTGCGCGAATATATTTTATTATGGATGCCTGGAATTCTGGGAAAGAATAATGTTCGTAAAATAATAACGTTTTATTTATGAAATTTATGAAAATAATAATTCAGGGTTGATTAATTAATGGGTTTTTAGATGATTTTTGATATCGGCAGGAATTTAATTATTCTTTATATACACGGAAATGTATAGAGATGCTTTTATAAAATAAATAATTCGAAATAATCTTTACAAAAAGAAAAAAAAATTATATACGTTATAGAATATTTGATTTTACTTTTAAAAGTATATTGTGCAAATTTTGTCTAAATTATATTGTTTTTTTAAAGCGGACCTGTTTATATTTAAAAATTAGAAATGAAGTACAACATTGATTTATATCGTTTTAGTCTCATCTCTATAATTTTGAACCGATTACAATAGTTAGATGATATACTTTAATTATAACCTAAAAAGGTAACCCGTCTGATAATCATTCATTTTGCAACAAATAAAAACCCTCAAAATATTTCCACCTCGCGAAACTCCTCAACCGGCGAAACCAACTTTCTAACTCCTTGAAACTACGCGACATCCATTTAAAAAACTCCAGGAAACTTTGACAAATATTTTTACACGTGTCCGCGACCCATAAACACACACATACCACATAGAAACAAGGCTAACGCGCAGCTCTCCTTACGGGAACATCCTGGGCTCTCTCTTTTCCTCTCCCTCCTGATAGGAATGAAAATAATTCCAAAGCCTTAATCTCACCACCTCGGCGAAGACGTGTGCGGCAGCAGGATGAGAAGGAGGGAGTGCCGAGAGATGATTGACGAGCGCCCAAAGGGGGAATAGCTTATAAGCGCGATGCGCAAGGTGAGTAAGCACACGCAAGAGCTCGAGCGAAAAATCCTCTCCACGTGGAGGAAGAAGAAGCTGCGATGCTGGAAGGAATATACAGGAGAGAGAGAGAGAGAGAGAGAGAGAGAGAGAGAGAGAGAGAGAGAGAGAGAGAGAGAGAGAGAGAGAGAGAG
>JAYJLV010104230.1:0-11785 GCA_036873485.1 Torymus texanus | reverse complement strand
AATTTTTTTTATTATACTTATGGAATCCTTAAAAATCTCGTAACGATATTTGTTTAACACAATATTTTCAATTTCCAGGGGAAATACATTTTCTTTTAGTTTTCTTTTATCGGGTCCGGCAAGTATGAGTATTTAGCTGAAAATCAGCGAAAATTTGACTGATTTTTAAATACTCGACAATTTATTGATTGATTCCATGACTTTCTTACCTTTAATAAACGTTTAAAAACAAAAGAGAGGGAGAGAGAGAGAGAGAGAGAGAGAGAGAGACAGAGTGAGAGAGAGAGAAGCGGATATACTTTTTTTTTGATCAGTTGCCCGTTGTCTTTCGAAGAATTATGATCAATCACAAACGTGGACGTGGTTTAGTTAATGAAGTTATCAGTAAACTTCCATTTGAGCTTCACATACCTGATTATCAATACTGTGGTCCAGGAACAAAGTTAGGACGCTGCTTGTATAGAGCACGATATAGCTTACTCTAGGAATCATGTAAACATTCAAGCGAAAAACGATGCAGCTAAAACTTTAGCTGAAAAAGCTTGGAATCGCGTTAAATCAAAAGACGCTAGGTTTGGTGAAAAAGCGGCAGCATATGCAATAACTAACACTATGGAATGAAAATCTAGACTTGGTATGGGTTTAAAGAAGAAGCAAACTGAGAGATCGAAGAAGAAACAAACTAAATCTAGATTGGCATGGGTTTGAAAAAGAAAGTTTCATTAAAAAGCATAGACAAAGCTGCAGCATTGAAATCTGCCCCAAGTAAGTGGGCTCTCAAAGTAATTCGATTAGCTTTGTAACAAGCTCGCAATGCGGTCAAAGAAGCTGGTGGTAAAAAGAATATTAGCGTTCCTCGTGTTTTACCCATTCTATCAGGCGGGGCATTGCTGCTTCGCATACCACTGTTTGCAGGTTTAAGTGCAACTAGCGCTCTAGCTGGTGGAGCTGTTGGAATAGTAAAAGCCATAAATGACGCAAAAGCTATTAAGCAACAGTTGGAAGAAAATAATCGACATAACAAAACTATGGAAACCATCTCATTAGGCAATGGTCTCTATCTCAAACCGCACATAATGGGAGTTGGTCTTCATTTAAAAAAAAAAAAAAAAGTTTGACCAACTCAGATTACCTGAGCGTGCACTTACCAACGTTGACATAATAAAATATGCAAAACTCTTAAAAATACCTTATTTTCGAGGTGTCTTTATGAGAAATGCATTACCCGCTCCTGGCCCGCCCTATTTTGGCTAAGCTGTTGTTAATATAGATGACGCAAGCGGGCCTGGGACACACTGGGTCGCTTACAAAAAAAGAGGTAAAAATGTTGTATATTTCGATAGCTTTTGTGAGCTGTGACCGCCGTTAGATTTAATATTATATCTCGGAGTTGACGAAGTTAAATATAATTATGAAAGGTACCAAGATTTTGACTCGTACAATTGCGGCCATTTATGTCTAAAATTTTTGTGTGAGGCTATATAAAGGGAGGTAAAGAAAGGCAATGCGTCATTCTGATTTAAGCGGTCATGCAAGATTCATTAACTCTAACGCTTTCAGGTAAATCAGCTATACTAGAAGCACAATATCTCCCACCAATCGAGCTATCTTCAAACAAAAATTACGTTTTAGGGCTTGTAGAATTGTTGACATTTAATTCAATCCCCAGTATAGATAAAAACAAGAATAAATTTTACATAGATGACAGCGTTTTCGCTTTACCACGGCATTTATCTTCGGATTACTGTTAAGTATATAGATCATTTGCAAGTGCGCATAATCGACCAAGACGGAGATTTAGTAAATTTTCGAGGAGAAGTTATAACTATAAGATTACGCCTCAAACAATCGTAATGGGAATTATTTATAATAAAAACTATATAAACAAAGAAATATGTACACCACCCATCAGTCACCGACGAACATCGAAAGGGATAATACGTCCGAACATATGATTCCTAGAACCTCAAGGCTTAAAAGAAGTACTTGGTGGAAGATAACTTGTATATTCTTTTGCTACTTTCAACGGAATGTAAGAAATAATAAGCATCCAAGCACCCGTTCCTTTTGATGAATCCGTAGCACATTACGAGGTTCATGCTCATCAGCCGTATATATCAACATTTAACAACAGCGATGAAATACGCATATCTATGCAACATCAACATTTATGTCTCTTACCTTCCCGCAGTGCATTACATATCTGCGGGTGATTGGTTAAAACTAATAATACCGCTGTTCAAAATACAAAATAGTGAACAATGCCATTTGTCACTTGTTTGAATAAATTAGGTACGAACTAAACGCCATCGAGATAGACAAGAGTAAAAATGTTGGTTTAACGATTGTTATGAAAGGCTGGGTGTCGCTTAATCCAACTCAGAGTTACATCATTGAAAATTCTGGAGGGATCGATGTACAGGAAACCCACAACATAGTTGACGATGCTAGTTACCTCAATGTATCGATTCCATTGAGTCCAATTTTCGGCTTTACAGAGGACTTCCGTAAAATTACAGTAAATGCAAAGCATGAACTCATTCTTATGAGATCAAGAAACGATATAAATGCCGTTAAACAAACAGCTATAAGAACAGAAAATTTCAAGGGTTACGAGGACATTAAGATAGAATTAACTAGAATCGAATGGCTAATGCCATACGTAGTTGCATCTAACAGTAGTAAAATTCGCTTACTCCATTTCGTGGGAAAAGATCGTCCCATTGCTATGGGTTTTCGCACTTGGAAATTGTACATGTATTCACTACTTCCGAATACGTCGAGCCAGATATGGACTGTTAAAACCTCTAATCAACTTGAAAAACCACGTTTTGTCAATTTAGGTTTTCAAACTAATTGAAAAGATCGACGGAGTTTGAACGCTATCCACTTTGATCACTGTAATCTTACGAACTTAAAACTATTTCTTAATTCTCAGTACTATCCGTATGGCAATCTTAACCTCGACGTAAAATGTGAAATTATCTGATATTGTTGAACAATACTTTAACATTTATTATCATAATTAATGTAATGAAATCATCGTTAAGAATATAAATATAAAATATAAAAGAAATGGGTTGAGCGTCAACTGGGTCGATCCCAGCATTTTCTAACTACTACAAGCCGTCGTTTCGTGTAACGAGGCAATGCGACGGTTAAGTTTCTGTAGGTTATACACTACTTATTACTAGTTTCGGTAGGAGGTAATGCGATACAAGATTATTCTCGATAGAGTTTGAGACGGGACGCAAGTTCAAACGTGAAATCGCGAGTCTTTTATAATTATCACAGCAATGGTTTCGATAGGTTTCGAGAGCGCGGAATATCGGAGTATCGAAATCACGTGAGTGCTAGGTGAAGACTAGACTCACGAGCGCGAGCGGGAGCGAGATGGGCGTAAGAGTCAGGAATGGGTGCCGCCGACGGTATTGCCAGCTCAAAGCTGACCACTGGCACAACGCACCGCAGGTTGCTGTCCTGCTGCGGGTGGCGTGAGCTACAGGCTGCTCGACGTTGCTGATCCAGTGGGCGGTTTGGCGTCCTTTCGTCAATGCTGGCGATTTCGATAGTACATGGCTCTTGCTGTAGTGGCTAATAGATGTGGCTGTGCTATATGGCGTTCCACAATGGAGTGCCGTATCGGTCGCGGCGATGGCTCGCGAGCGCCACTGCCCATTTTTCTCCGCGCACTAAGTCGCCAGTCTCTCTCACGCGTGGAACGACGGCGCGCACGCGGTTGTTTATCAGTGCGCGTATACCGGTGTTTGTTAGGGAGGTGTTGTGTCCTGTTGAAGACGACGTTAGTGCCGGCCGGAGGGTATACGGGATGCTCCAACGGTAACAGAGGCTCCTGACAACGGCCTCCGCTACAATATCCAGCTACGTGTCAGGCCGCCGTGAGAGATGTTCGCCTCCACATTCAACTCTACAGCATACTATTCTAGGTAAGATCAATGGCCTCACACCACTCTTTACTTGCTCTACTACTTAGGATTATCTTGTTGTTGTTGCAGGACACAAGTAGACGCACTACAAATTTGTCCACAACAGCCGCAATCTTCTTTGTGGTAGCTATCCCCATATGCTTGTCTATCATCGGCAGTTCCCTAGTTTCTCCTGCTATGCAATTTAGGTGGGGTCTCTTCAGCCATAACCAGGTATGTTCTCTTCCTTCAGTCAGTTTATCATGCAGCTGCTATTTTACTTTCTATATCCCCAGGTCTGAGGGGCTAAATAGCGGAGGCAGTAGTCGCGTCGAACCCCTTCCAAGGCTTGAAAGCCCATTCGCTGAGCTTTATTTCTCCCTTATCTAAGTTTTTCTGTTATCTTGTATGCTTCTATCCTAGCCTTCATAGAGTGAGTGATTTTCTCAGTACTTATTGTCTCTTTCTTTTACAGGTTGACACAGAGCGTCTCCCTGCCGCCTCATCAACCCAGGATAGTTTCCACTTGCTGGGACTGTAGCGCTAACCAGTGCTCATGGATGTACATCAAGAACGGCTGAAGCTCATCTTTTTCATCTGCAGCCGACATGGATGCAGTCCTTGGGGCTGGCAGTGCTCCTTATCAGGAGTGCTATCTGCATTGTTTTATCATATTGTGGTTAGTAGGGTGGTGTATGGGTAGCTTGGGCCCTCTTCTAACAAGAATTGCTCCTGCAACTGTGTAGTTTTTCTGCTCTGGATTCGTTGGCCAGAGGGTGGCTTTCAGCCATCGATGCTGAGTCTCATCAAGCTCTTCAATAATCTTGTAATGCTCATCGATGAGCGTTACAAATTCCCCCTCCCAAGACCGAAACGTGCCTCGCTTTTGGCAAAGATCCCTACTGTCCGGCTACAAGGCACATAAGGGCCGACGATACAATGCTCCACGATAAGATACGGTTATGTCTACGGACATGCTTCCTACTCTAACGCCTTGTACCCTTACAATTCGCACGAAACTTGCTCGCATTTACTCTCGGTTTGCAATTACGCGTTACTGTGTATCGATACTAGCTAAGACGCATCCTTAGCCCTTACTATGTGAGATACAACTACACAACTTTTTCGGGACGGTTCTTTTCTAGCAAGAACAATTTTTCAATGCTACTCGCCATAGGGGATATCCTACAGGCGCCTGACAACGCGATGTCCTCCCGAGAGTATCGACCGTATTTATAATCAAGAAAAGGCAATAACTATAACGCTACATACAACATTTTATAATATGATTAATAATGATGGTATAGAGCATCTTACAAAAAAAAGAAGAAAATGTGATTCTAACGCTATCCATAATTCTAATGCTACTAATAATTATAATGCTCACTATCGCATTTTACAAGAACGACTACTACTTATGATCCATTTGCTTGGAGCATCGTACAATCAACCGCGAATATGATCCTAATACGACTAATAATTATAGACTAACGATATCGATGCCGAGTACAACATCTTATCACCGAAATTACTAATGTTGCTCTGTTTACTTAGAGCATTGTACAAAAGAAACGATAATATAGTCCTAATTCTATAACTTATGCTGACTATAATATTACTGATATTTTGTAGAGTATCATCCAAAGTGCTAACAACCACAAAAAAATTATACTTTTGTATTCATGCTCTAGTAAGCGCTCGCAATTCTGTCGCCGTAATAGAGAAGATAGCCTGCCTATTCAACATAGTGATGCTACGGGTAGTGCACGTTCTGCGTGTTCATGCGTAGCCATGTGGCATACCTCGATCTATCTTTTATTCATATTTTGCGTTGCTTTATCCTTACCTTTGTCTTTCTCTGACAAACCCACTTTACCATTCCACTAGTGGCAATGATTATTGCCTATTTACAATAGCGGCAACGAGATATACGAGAGTTTATGAACAAGTTGGTATACTACTGCCAACTACCAAGTCGTTCTAATACGATATTTTCTACAAAAAATGTCTCAATAAAGTTGTTTCGATAATTATGTTCTGATAAATTTGTTTCGATAATTACGTTTCGATAAAGTATGTTTCGATAGGTATGTTTCGATAGGTATGTTTCGATAAGGTATATTTCGGTAAGAAATTTGGATAAAGCATGATTCGACAATATTCCAGTGATTTTCTACTCCGACAACACCCACAGGGAGTTCTATTTATCGTAACACCTGCCTTACCTAAACTTTCCTGTGCGTTCTTGTAATTACGATGTTCGCGAGCTACTGCAATCAACAACATTTTCTTGGAACGGTTCCGCGTCACCGACGATTGTGTTCGGATTCTTCCGATAGTAGAGGTAGTGCATCACATTTGAGAGATCACGCGTGAGCTCTTTACTTTCCCTTGACCCTCAGCACCGACGACTATTGTGCTGTGAGCCTTGACGAGGGATTTCTGACTTGATGTCCCTCCTATCTCTAAATGTCTCTCTACTATCATTCTCTATTCGCTGATAACCATAGGAAGGAAAAGAGAAAAACAGTGATTTTTGGACCCCTGCCGACAGAATATATAGCTCCATCAACTAGCGTTTTAGTAGAGAGTTTTTTCTACGATTTCCACCGATGTCCAAGTTTACGACAAAATACCTGGAAAATATTTTGCTGGAGGGGAGCCGCACTTCTCCTAAGCCATACACTCCGTCTGATGTGTCACTATGGCTCCCCTCCAGCAAAATATTTTCTAGGAAACTCAAAATTGTAAACACTAGATTCCTTTCAAGATCTTAGGAAAAAACGGTAAAGAAACTTTTTGTTTAGAATTTGAAGCTCTACAAGAATATGGCTGCAGTTGCATACATTTTACGAACAGCTTGTTTGTTTAACTACATCTCGACTGATTAATGGCCAGAAATAGTATTGTACGACGCAATAACGAGTTATCTCTGCACCGATATGGCTGACCTACGGAGCATTATGACATTCGAATAGAACTCTTTCTCTATCCGCTTCCAGGACTACTAATTTCCATTAATCCGAATCTGCGATTGTTTCGTCTATAAATTAATTGATTGGGACACTGTCGATACAAGAGATTATTCTCATTCTACCAGTCTGGAAATTGACTTGGATTCTGTTCTACAAGTTTGAACTGGCGAAATTACCATGCTTCGGGCTTAGCTAACCCTATTACGGCCGCCTCATCCATCTCCGCATCATATGCTCACGAAAGAGCATCAGGGACCTTGCGTAATGCCCCCTTACGATGTACTAGTTTCATGTTATATGCTTGGAGAGTCCTAGCCCACCTTGCCAAACGACCAGTTGGATCCTTCAGATTATGAAGCCCCAGCAGGCTACTATGATCCGTTATTACAGTAAATTCCTCTCCTAAGAAATAGCCTCAGGATTTTTCTACTGCCCACAGTACTGCTAAATATTCGATTTCAGTAACTGTGTAATTTCTTTCGGCTTTTGTCAGAAAGCGACTAGCATAGGCGATCGCGTGTTCACCATCAGCGAATTCTTGACTAAGTACCGCTCCTAATTGCCGATCACTTGCGTCTGTCTGCAAAATGAAAGGGAGACTAAGGTCGAATGCCTTCTGCTACTCTCCCTCCCAAAACCAATGAACATTATTTTTAAGAAGTTCGTTTAATGGAGCTTTTATCTCGCTAGATTCTGTATGAATCTAGAGTACCACGTCACCATACCTAAGAAACTTCGTAGTTATCTTAAGTTTTTCGGGGCCGAAAAGTACAAAATTGGTGCGATTTTATCAGTGTCCGTCTTCAAACCGTCTTTGTTTACGTCGAAGCCTAGATATTTGATTTCGGAGCAACAGAAACTACACTTGTCACTATAGACGAAGACTTGAGCTTGCCATTCTGAGTGATGTAAAACACGACTTAACTAATGTCTTTTCTGACAAACTGGGTGAATTTACCGACGCTAACGCACTACTATCCGATGACGACGAGTCTTGTTTCCTGGGGTCCTCTTTTGTCTGTATAACGTAGGATACCTTTCCGTTCTCTACATTCTCTTGCCCAATGGCCTCGCTTCTTACACACCCAGCATACGTCTTTTGCTTCACTACTCCGCTGAATGGACATGCTAGTCGATGAATTATTTTTATCTGGCGTAGGTTGTTGCGTCTTATGACTCTCTCCCTTATCACCTTTTTGTTTGTCTTGACTCCTGTTTTGAGCCGTATTATGCGAGATTACGTCGTTTTGTTATTTCGGTATCGAATAGCCTTTCGAAGTTTCTTTCATGGCTGCTACACTCTCCTCTGCTTCTCCCTCTGTTGTATTTATTACAGCGGTTTTCACTCGCTTTTTTGTTTTACACGCGAAGTTAGGGAAGAGAGAGGATTCCGGTGATGGCGGAGGCCTGTATGTTTTCTCTTTTTCTTTCCGAACCTCTTCTCTTTGTCCCAATATTTGCAGTTCTTCAAATGATTTGAACTGTTCTCTAAATATAAAGCGATAGAGGGAGGGATGCAGGTTTCGGTATGCTCTTTCGAGCTGTGCTTCTAACGATATTCTTGGGACTACTTTATCCAGCAACAATCTTAAATTTGCGATAAATGACGAGATTGGTTCAGCCGGACCTTGAGTTCTTGCCCTTATTTCATCTTCTAGTCGCGCTTCAAAGCCTGAGTGAATGCTGACATTCCTTTATCCTTGCTATGAATTCTTCGACGTCTTCTTTATACGCCCCGGGAAAGCTAACTTACTACTTCTGTAACGAAGTGCAGGTTCTTGTTTCTCTTTGAAATGACGTATCGAAGTTCGAAGAACGTTTCGATATTTCAACTATCGATGGCTGAGCGGAAGACATCGACCTAGGGTAGCCTTGGGAATTATAACGATAATCTATGGGATACCAGGGTTGTCCATAAACGGGCCCATGTGCCATGGGTGGGTAATATTTGTGTGGTAGAAACATGGGTACCTAAGGCCAAGGGTAGCTCCATACTTGGATATATTCCTACATTATAGCCATTTCCCGGGTAGGGCCTTGCCTTATGAGCGACGAAATATATCTCGTCTTTCATAAGGCGACTATGTTCTCCGACGAATTATTGGCTGTTGAATTCTTTAGCATCTGACGTCCTCGACTGGTGTTGTCGGTCTTGTGACGGCTGCGAAGAATTTATTGGTCCCATTGCGAAGTTTTTTTGTTACTGGCTGAGTATTAATTCCTTCGTTTGCAGAAGGAATTAAACCGGGAATCTGACGACGTGATTCTCCTTGCCGATTCAGTTCCAATCGAGGAAAATTTACCTCATGATACTGACTGGTTTCGATACGATAAACCCTACTTAGAGCCGCTGATGTTTCGATATTCGAAAAAGGGTGGCTTTCGAAATGTACTCTCGTATTATTATTTTGCGACGTTTCAATATTCTTGACACGGAAAGTTTCGATAGAATGAGATTGACGAAGCGGTCTGTGATAGGTTTCGACAGGTTGAGGAAGGTGTGGATCCCGGTAGAGATAGTGTGGGTAGTGAAGCGTACTACTCGGCGTGAACTCTGGCTTTGTGGGAAACAGACTATCGCTCTGTCGTGAGTACATAGTGGATTATGCACTCGGTGGGTTATTAAAATACTGACTACTAAAATTGTAGTTATCCGACCCTTTTGGTCTTGCACCATACATCTCCGGCGCTGCTCGAGTACTCATGACCATACTCGGTTGGCTGGCTTTGGACGCCATGCCCGTGTATATCGTTTCATACACTCGAGACGGTTTTTCGATGTCTCGTGTCGACACTATTCCGGGCGTTACCCTACTATATACAACCGTTCTTCCATTGGATACAATTGTCGTTGTCCCGCGGATTGATCCGTATAGTCCCTCACCGTCGAGTTGAATAACAAATCTGCCCCGCTTGTCGCTTCGCCTAAATCTACTTCGGTAGCCTCGCCAGCGAACGGCTTGTCTTGTTCCAATCCAGGTGCTAGTGATCCTCTTGTTGGGTCGTTGTCCTGTTCAATGCTCCAATAAGCTGCTGTTGCTCCAAACGTTCACCGTAAATCGAATCTAACCAGACGATCTACTAAATCCATAAGACTTCCATCTCTATTCAGTCTTCTAGTCCTCAATAATTGGTATATTTTCTCACGATCGTAAGATTTTAAGACTGTTTCCAGACGCTCTTTCTTCTATTATTTCAGACAATTGATTATCTTCCGTGTTTGACGGAATATTGACAACGAACAAACTAAATTACTTACTAACTTACGGGATTAACTAAAAGACTTACTTACTAACAAAAAAGAAACCTAGAGGTGAATCTCTCCACGCTTAGTCGAGCGTATTTCACTCAGGAGGCCACTGTTTCGAAAATAATATTTCTTCTGCGGTATCCGATGCTCACAAAATTTCAATGATATTCTAATTTTCTATAAAAGGCATTCTGCCCGCTGTGTGTTGCCGTAATGTAAACAAACCCAGCCCAGGAATTTCTCGTATGCTCGCTTTGTTTATACTGCGGCAGGCTTATTTCGACTTTACAAAATTTTAATTTTAAATCAAGAGAAGTTTTATTATTTATGTATCGACGAAAAAAAAAGAAAAAATATATATATATATATATGATACTCTCGTTGCACACAAAAAACAATTTTTCTTTTCGCGATGCTACTCCTAAAATGAAGGGATGTTATTTTTAGTTTTATTATACGCAATGATAGGTGTTTTGTAAGTGTGGTGGGTAAGCGGGTGTCGGTAAAAGCATATATGTAAGAACAAGCAAATAAATATAACTAATATGAATTATGGGTAATAATTCAAATATAATTATAATGAAATAAATATTTCCAAAATAAATGATATAAATAAATATTATTTCTATCAAGATACGTACAATCTACCATGACTCCAAGCATTTGCTTGGATCTGAAAACCTTGTGCACGCATAAATACGTTGGCTATTTTCAGTACGATGCCTGTTGCGTCATATTTTCGCTCGATGTGAGAATTTTTCAAGATGGCCGACTCACGGTAGCGTCGGTTTTACGCGATACAATAATGACAATCTCGACTATCTCTCTCTCTCTCTCTCTCTCTCTCTCTCTCTCTCTCATGCGACCGCACAGTGACCACTTTCCCTTCAAAATTCTGCCTACAACGGAATTCTTTATAGATTGTGATAATTTTTTTTTAAATTGCTCAGGAGGCGATGTAGAATAGTGAATCACGTCAACTTTTTTGAAAATTTGAAGTTTAAAACACCTTTTACACCAAAAACCATGGATTTCGAACATTTAATATCACGTAAGGTAACATAATCCCGATGTATCCTCAAACCCCAAACCCAACCCACAAACTCCAAACCCACAAACCCCAAATTCACAAACCCACAAACCCCAAATCCACAAACTCCAAACCCACAAACCCACAAACTCCATATAATATCAATCTTTCATCAAATTCACTAAGCTTTTTTAATTGCAAAAAGTTTTCTACATACGAATCTTTGCTTGTCTTTATCACAAGCCTTTAAAGAACAATATTTCTATACAATTATAAATATGCATTATTCAAAAAATTCATCTAATTGAAGGGGATAATAAAAACAACTTTCTTAAGATACATTTATCTTTTATTTTACTGAAAAAATATTAAATATTTTCTGTACAACAAAAAGTTGTTCAAAATAAAGAAATAGAATATTACAAATAAAAATACAACAAACCAGTTTTATTTTACAAAGTTTTTCAAGAATGTGTAACAATACAGTCTTTTAACAATTTTAGCTTATTTTAAGTACTTGTTACCACAAGACTCTTAACTTCAACATCTAACTCTTTCTTTTTCACAATTTCTTTTGGGCGCATCATGCTAACTAAAGGATCTG
>JAYJLV010104219.1:0-11786 GCA_036873485.1 Torymus texanus | reverse complement strand
ATCTCGATTCTTTGCGAGAATCTCGAGCGGATCGAGAAACAGAGGGCGCGCGTAGCGCGCCAAATAACACTAGTTAATTAAAATTGTCAAAAGTACATTTTATTTCTTCCTAGTTCACTGTCGATACAGACTTTTGCTACTTATTCTTTACCTTTATTCCCTTAACTCACGCCATCTTAAACCTGACATCCTATCGCTCGTCATGAACGGTGCGCAAAGATCGCCGTCAAAGATAGCCAACACAAAAAGTGTCTTTGTGTGGGAGGGTTAAAGACGCGTTGCGGACGGACGTTCAATAATTACTGGCTCGTTACATTCATGCGTATATACACGCACGTTTAACCTTTTTAGCTGTTTATTTTCCACAGCATGAACGTGAAAATTATCCAGTTTGGCAAAAGATAGTCCCTATATACGATTAAATCCGTGACGATTACGATTCAGGTTGTAAAGCGGAACGCAGAATTTTAATGAAACTTTGGCTCGTTGGTAATGACAGGGACAGTTGGCGCTACAGCAGCAGCAGCAGCAGTACAGCTTGCGGTCGCGTTTTAATGGCATTTCGCGAAAGTTCAGGGTCACAGTGTGTGTGTGCATGTGTCATCCGTGAAATCTATGCGGTTTTTGGGAAGGATGAAAGATACTATACACGATCGACGTGATAATTCTCAGGAATTACACGCACGTGATTAGTTAATTTTAGTTTAATCTTCTGTGATTGATTCGCGTAATTCGCGCACTTGTGTGCTACTCCATATCTGTTCTAATCCTTGTTAATCGTAGCTCAGTGACGTTTGTTTATGCAGCATTATATATATATATATATATATATATATATACACACACACAATACATTGAGTAAATGTATCGCAGATCAAACAAACAAACTCGCAATTGAGTTGCTGAAAATAAAACACGAACTATCAGTTAAAAAAAGTCAATTACACAATTGTATCAGTTGGATCGAAATTCCGAATGTAAATAAAAATAGCTGTAAGTAATCCAATCAGCGTTGAGAACAGTTGTGTATACCTGAGAGTTTGATTTTGATATTATGGAGACGGGAATCGAATTATAAACTGCTTACGTTAATTTTATCGTGGCCAGTCAATATCCGGAACACAGTCTACATCGTGTAATTGAACTCCCGGCGTTCTACCAACGCGGTTTCGCACGCGCGCACTAGCCCGATTATAATAATCCGGCACTTGATTGAATTCAATACACCGAGGTCGGTATACGCTGCGCGGCTCTTGTGCAATAAATTTATTTCGAGGCGAATAATTCGTCGGTACCGGTAATATATTGGTTGATGCTTCGAGTCTTAGCTTTTTTCCGATACGTATAGAATTACGAGAGGTTACGTTAATGTTTGGAATAAGTTATTGCTAGTTACTTAACATTTGTAGTTATATCGTTGCTTTACAGTGTATTCACGTGACAAAGTAGAATCTAATTAGCATTTTTATTTCGTTTCGTACATATGTTTAGGGGAAGATTAATGCTTTCGGGTATTTCACATAGCACGAGCGATTTGAGGATAAATGGTAGCAGCACACATCTCATATTGTAACTACCGCTTGTATTTTATTATAATGGCTATAATGGCTTGAGAGAGAGAGAGAGAGAGAGAGAGAGAGAGAGAACAAAAATCTGAAAAGTAGAACTACAGCGTATCACGCAACGGTTGCTTTTAAAATTCTGAGGGACTAAAAACGCGTGGAAACCCATGAAAAAAAAGAAAGAAAAATGTAACTCTTACTAATTATTTAACGCCAGCGCGGCAGAAGTTTGAATATGTGTGTCAAGAGGGGAGGGAGCACAACTAAAAGAGTGTCTAAAAATATCGCCGCGGCAATTATCAGAATTAAGGCGATTACGGGCAATTATTTTACAAGGAGGCGTAAATAAATTGGGTTAGAGCTGAGGGAACCAGAGAGAGAGAGAGAGAGAGGCGAGAGGCGAGAGCGTGAAAAAGAAAAAAAATATGATAAAACCGACAGAACGAAAGAGGAAGAGATACCACGGTCGGGACGATAAATTTAAAAAGCAGCTGTATCTGTGCTTTACGATTCTTCGTTCTCTCTCTCTCTCTCCCACTCGCTTACTTGCTCGTACCTCGACATTCATCGTTTTTCGCAATCGTGAAAAAAAAAAATCAAAAAACTTTATTTTCTCCCGACGCGAATCGGGAGTGAAATATTCGCCGTTGGCGTAGGGAAGGGGAGAGAAAGACTGAGGCAAACCAAGAGAAACCAGGTCAGGCTTTGTGGAGAATTTTTTCGTATGTTTCTCGCGCCCGTGCTAGCGAAGGAGAACACGTTAATTCAAAGATCGCTTTATGCTGTTTTTTTTTCTCGCGCGTTTGCCCGGCGGTGCCGGAATTATACCGAGGACGGCATTAAATTTAGAGGAACGCCGTTTGTTCCTTTCGTGGTGTGGTGAAAATATCTTCTTCTTTTTTTTGTGTTTCCTGTCAGGGTGGGCGAAACGTTGTGTACATGTGTGTGTGACCTGTGACTGTCAAGTGATTATAAATGTTACGTAATCAAAAATAAGATATGCATACATATAAATTATGGACGTTATTTTGTTATTAATTATGTTTATTATTATTTAGATATGAGTAATTAAATCGTATGGTAGAAGTTACACCGCGTGTGTTGCTCATACATATTTCATTTGATACTTTGCATAGAGGAGCAACCGTAGTTACTTCAACCTCTCTCTTTTTCTCTTTTTGCGACCTGTATATTTTGTTACGGTATTTTCGTTCAAAGTATCAAAGCTGAATATACGATCGTCGAGTTTGTAGAAGCGAATAACAAATGGGATTTCGTGCGAAGAAAAACGCGCGAGTCACGTTGAAGATAATCACGGGCGGTGCTATCAGTGTTGCTATATATATACACGACTGACGCGTGCACTTGACGCGTAGGCAGGAAAATGAAAATCCAAACTGCAAATCATTGAGTTTGGATATTGGCTTCGAGGATACATTAATTAGCTCCTCGGCTGCTCTGTAACTTCGTAATCAGGGTGAAGAAATGGAATTTTATCGATTTGTCTTACCGAACTTTGATACTATCTACTTGCGGATTAAGTAGATTAACTCTGGTACGGTAAGACAAGGTGGAACAGTTTAATTTTCTGAGTTAGGTAAAATGCAAATATAGTAATTTTAGCGTTATTGTACGTTATAAATTTAATTATACACTAACTTACATAATTTAATCAACCATGTTATGTAATAACGTATTAGTCGAGAGAGCTGCAAATTGCAATTTACTTTCGATTGTTAGTATGTTAAACACTAGTTTTCAAAGGTCCCGGTACCCGAAGAGTTAACCTTGCCTAGCAAGTATACATCATTTTTATTTATCCATAATTATTTTTAACATATAAAAAATTGTAATAATTAAAAGAACTTAATGAACTATTAAAGATACTTCTATCACTGTTCTAAAAAATATGAATGATTTTGTTCTAATATCGAATAGTGTTCGATTTTCTTTACAACCTCTGTGAAAATTTTTCTAAACTAAAATTTCACTAGTTACGCATCGCAGTTATACAACATATATTATTTACAACACTCATTTCCTAGTATAAAGTTCACGCACACACGTAATAATACACTCAGCAAATCGCCCCCTCAATTTCACCAACACTCCTTTTCCGTACAAATTTCAACCCTCCCACACACCTACACACATATATACACATACATACAGCCAAAATTTCACGGGGCTGCAGGCCTCACTCGCTCCTTTTCCCACATCATCACTATTTTATCATTGTTTCCGCAACCTCCTGACCCATAAACCCGGGCGAACCTCGCACCCATATATATATATATACATATATACCTTCAACCGATACGTCAAAAACTAGCCCGCGGCGCGCCACGAGGGAACGAAAAAGCCCCCCGCCCGTTGCTCTAATCCAACTAAGAAATATGCCCCGAGGATGAGAGTATCAAGCAAGTGAGACGCTCGGCATCACAATCGATATATATATATATATATATACACACACACACACACACACACACACACACACACAAGTAATCATACATTATAATGAGACCAAATCAAAAAATAACTTTGCTTGACAATTTAATAATATTAAGACAACGACTAGTTTGGGCTGCACAAAATCGGGAGGAAAATTTACGAAATTATAATCGGCGAATGCAACTTACTTATGAACTGTATGTCGAGGCGGGAAACATAGCCGCACATGAGCTCATTGAAGTAACTGAATCGGTGCGAGAAAAGGGGAGATTAGCAGTATTTTGTTACATCAACGGGATGCGTTCCGATGTAAAGCGTTACATGTATAAACCGGAATTTTACAACAACTTAGCACAAGCGCGATTTCACGCCGAACGAATCGCATTTCATCTTAATGATTTAGCGAATTTGAGAACATTAAATTGTGTGTAATTGAAACGCCTGGAATAAAGATTCAAACATTTACTAACATTCAAAATTTTTCTTTTTTAGCCAGTAGAGCAAAGTTTGCGGCCTGACTTCGCGCAAGCGTTAGAGAGGTTGCGTACCCATCCCTGCTGGAGCGTGAGAGAAGGAGATAGAACGGTTTATACCGATGAAGATCGTACAACCTAGTGTGCAAGGGTTGCTCTCAAACTAAAGTCGTTGATCCATTACGCATACTCGAACCATACTTTGACTATCATGTAATTTTTCATCATAGCGTGCAAGCGCCAACTTGGTGCAAAATTTGTAAAAGGCAATTGCTATTTATACGAAATGCAGAAGCCTGTGAGAGGTGTATCGGAGTATATTTAGTGGGGGGAGGAGCTGTTAAACCACCAGATAGCCGAAGTATTGTATTAAATATTTAGTAAAAATAATAAAGTAAAGAAGTCTATAATTCGCAACTTCGAGCGCGTGAGTTATAGTTTCAGAAAAGAGCGATGATGCTGTCGATACTTCTCGTCGCGAATACATAAAGCGTTGCAAAACTTGTACACTTAAGAGTTGTCGCGAACTTGTTATCGCAATTCGTCGTTAAAACAAGATATAGTGTGAGGAGTTTGTGAAAACACTATAAAGTACGTTAGGCGGGATGTGCGGCAGGTAACGACTAAAAGCCCGATGACTGAAATCCACCTAGAAGGGTCGTTTGCAGGGGTATATGGGGGCTATGTCAATTCGAGAGTATAATGACGGAATTTTGAAAGAAACGGACGATATACTAAACTTATGTTTATTAGGAGGGCAAATGGTAATGAATCCATCGGGGAATTGCGAAAGTATCGGGGAGGAAGAGCCAACGCACGGCCCAAATCAGCTTCGCGATGTATCTAGTTTCCTTGAGGGGGTAGAGGGAGGCGATCCTCTGAGCTTGGAGGATACATAAAAAATTAATGAGGAAATGGAAACACGGGAGGAAGTATGCGCGCCGTTTGCTGAGGCTTGGATACCCAGCACCCGACCACAAGAGTGTCTCGACGGGGGGTCATGCGTGTTCCCAAGTCCAGATAACAGTAGCAAAGCGGGGGCGAGTGCAGTAAGCGTGCCGAGACAGGCCAATAAAACCTCGCAGATTTCGGCTATAAACAAATTCTACTGTAACGGTTTAAAACTCCGTATTAAGTTAGGGAAATTGCGGTCTAATGAGGTTGAGAACGGGGAAAACGAGGAATCGGATCCCAAACGTATTAAGATCGAACCTTTTAGCGAATAAACGGAACAGCTCAGCGAAAAATTATAAAAGCATTGAGTTATGTAAACAGGCTTATTGTAAAATAAATGGATTTCTCTCAAAATTTAAATTTTATAAACAAACCCTGATCTTGTATTTACTTTCCAGCAAAATAGAAAAAAAACATATACATACAATGGATGTCAAAAGTTTGGGGCTAATTTGCGTATTAGTATGGGATGCCACTGACGCAGAGTCGAGAGATGTGCTACCCTATTATCACGCGGTTGATGTCAATCCAGGCATGGTGTTCACCAAGGCGAAGGAGCTCGTTTCTATCAGGGAAAAGTGGAGTGTAGCAACAGCTGTGAACACAGGGGTCATTGAATCGGCCGTGCAAAGGGGTAGAACAGAGTTAGACGCACTTCAAGAAGCGTACGCGATAATGCCCAAATCTATTGGCACGATAACACATATGTTTAGCATACTAAATATTGAATTACGTAATTTGGAAGAGGCTACTAATAATTTAAAAAAGAGTGAGCTATTTTACGACCTAGTCGTAAGTCCAAGGGGGAGGAGTATAACGTACCTCCTACGAGTTATGTCTCAGAGAATCACAAAGAAATTAGCGCACTAATGATTAGATTAAGAGAGAATCAAGCAAAAATTATGTCGGGAGAAAAACAAAATACGTGCATAATCAAAAATGATTACGTGCTTGATAGTCTAGCTATACAGCAAAAATTCACTGAATTACATGACGTATTAAAAAAATATCCTTGGGGTAAATACGGAGCAGAAGCGAATGCTCAGCTCATTCTCGAAAGTTTGTACATACTGCTTGAAGTAATAGGAAAAACCGAACAATTAGTTATAAATTTGTGTGATTTATTGGGATATCAGAAGGTTTTGTTCACGTCCGCAGAGTTAAATAAATATTTAATGCAAATTAGGGATGAAAAGGAGTTAGCTTTACCCTTTTTTCAAATTTCGGGTCCATTTTACTGGGGAAAATAGTTAAAGTAAACATTGTATTTGTTGATATTGAATTATTAATACAACTAGTAATTCCGTTTATGGATAAAAATCTGTATTTATTGCACGAAATGCAATCCTTTCCGGTATTTCAAACCAATCTTGAGGACAAAACTCTTGCCGCGTTTATTAAACCACAAGCATCGTACATAGCTAATACAAGCAATAGATATTTATTTATAAATCAATCAAATTTAGGCAAGTGTGACGAATGGAACACGTTCTTTCTTTGGGAAAATGAATTTTATTTTGAAAGCGCGAATACGTGTGAAAAAATGTTATTAACTAAACCTAATTATGGGGATTTAGCATTGTGCAACATTCAATTTTCGCAAGGAAAAGAACAGTTCTTTAAGCGTATGACTAATAAGAGATTGTGGTTGGTATCTACCATGAATAGACAAAGATTAGAGATGAGATGTTCGGGCAATGTTTATAGAGTTCCGATAACGGGCAATCAAATTTTGGAATTACTAAAAAATTGCATGATGCGAATTAATGAACATGAAGTGTTTGGGTTTGATGGTAGATACATCGGACAGGATATTATTGTACCAAATATTAAGTTAATTATTCATAAAGAATTAGCATTTAAACAATTAACATTTTACGTTTTCTTAACATTAATAAATAATTGTTGCTTTTCTAGCAACATTCACTTACTTAGCTTCTCGTTTACTGGAGGGCCGAGATCAACGGCCGACGGAGTTGCAAAATACTTACATACCAATGTATCCGCTTGATCCGGGATTTAGGTGTAATTTTACGGGCATATCTCATTATGAAGTACCGAGGCAGCCTGCAGTGCCGTTAAAAGAAAAAGAGACGTGTGCTTTAACATCTGCGGTATGAGTAAGTTGGTAGGAAAGCGCATATAGTCGAAGAAAAATAGCTAAGAGAATGTATAGTATAACCGAAGAAAATTTTGAAAGATGGTATCTTGATTTCCCTTTCCTAACTCCCTTGTCAGTCCCTTCCTTTTTTTGGTGACTTCATCCCCGTTTTTTTCAGCAGCGTCGCAGCGCGGGCACTGGGCAAGCGCATTTAAGAAACAGACATCGCCGCAGCAACTGGCACAGACACAGCCCGCTGACATCAAGATACTCATTGAAGATAGCAGGAAGGAGAAGACGAACAAAGTGCAAACAGACCAGTGCCAAGGTCCTTGTAAAATTTAAGTGAGGAGAATATTCCTCGCAAGCACTCTGACCGTCAAGTATTATTTGATTAGCCGAAGACTATCCATTTCTGCGAAACCAGCGCTATGCAGGGAGAAAGCATGGTGCCGTCTTTGCAAGTTCAGGCACTGGATGCCTTGGTGAGGCCCGGAAGGGCAGACGAGAGTCGAGATCGGGTGACTACCATTGTTTGCCGGGCGTTGTGGATGCTGGCCGCAGTGTGGTATGACGCTGCATGTCAACTAGCGCCGGTATGGCAAATTGTAAAGCATCGTGTGGAGGAGCCTATCCACTGATCAAAAGTGGGACGTTTATCTTGGCGAGCAACATTTCAAACAGAAACGCTGGCAGCGGGAGTGGGACCGGCTTAACAACCAGGGTAGTCAGGACGAGGAGATGTACATCGACAGGATGCATCTGTACTACGGAAAGGCAGGATTTTGCAACCAACGGCAGTTCGGGACGTGCAGGGGGTCGAGTGGGCATACCCGCCTGGCGCAGTTGCAGCAGCTGTGTCAGACACAGTCGACTTCCAGGGACATTGCTGCAGTGCCTGACGTGTGAGTCTCTGACTCACAGGGCCGCCATGGAACAAGACGTCTGCCAGGATTGCGGAGGAGCACCGACCCTGGATGCATGGGCTTGGGAGGAGGAATTTGATGCAGAGAAGAGCTGAGATGAAGCTCGGCCAATGTCCTTATGATTTATGTTTCTTTTCAGCATTCCATGTTCCTGTTATGATTTTTTACCCCCAATTAATGCTTTCAGGAAAATAATTGAATTGTTAGTGATTAAGATTAACAAATAAATATTATAATTAAATAAAAAAAGAAATATATTAACTTAAGGAAAAAATGTATATCTATACTCACTTATTATAAACAAGTGGTATACTTATATAAATACAAAAAAAAACAACAACAAACAACAAACACATAAACCAAAAAAAAAACACAACAGGCAAAAGAGGCAGGGGTGAACGCCAGTTTTCCGCCGAACTTAGGTTGGGCGGGGAACAAAACAAGCGCCGCCCCGCAGCACACCATGTTAGGGGGGGAGGTGTCATGTCGAGATCGACGTACGGCCTATGATGATAGAAACACCTAAGTATCGTTATATGCATAGGGCTCCTAACGCATGGTACCTTACCGACGGTTGGTAAATTAAAAACCTTTTTTACCTCCAAATAAGAAGTCGCGCAGGGTAACTTGCAAGTTACCTTGGGGTTTCGGGAGTCATCAAGTTTCGGGCAAAGGCCACCGTTCAAGTGGCGTTAGCGTCAACTATCCTTTTTTCAAATCAATAGTTTTGCCATGGCAATTTTATAGCATAACACTATCGATCCGTTTTTCCAGGAAAACCATGCCCTAGGATATCAAAAATAGGTCAAAATGGGGTATAAAAAGGGCGGAGTGCCGCTAATCGCGACAGAACCTTTCCACCATTTGATTTCGTAGAACGAAGCCCTTGTCCGTCGCTTGTCTAATTTTTGTATTCGGATTTAGAATTATTTCTAGCAGAATTAGACTAAGTTATTTAACAAGCTTCTCTGATTGCAGTCTCGCGATTAATTTTTGATATTCAATCTCGACTACAATCAGTCTACATCAGTGTTAACTTATTTGGAATTAATAAACTTTAAATAATTGTATTTCTGAGTGACTTTTAATTGAGAAACTACCGCTCCTTACATTCAAATCTCCCGCCGCGCTTGGAATCGCTGCCGTCAAGAAGCCGTTCAAGGAGACGTTCGTTCGAGCACCAATCAACAAAAGTAAGTAACATTTGTAATTGCTGTCTTCACTTTCTTTCTGCATTTATGTTCGCTGTCGCTTGTTGCTTAGTTAAGAATCAGAAGTTGAGCTATTTATTTTAGTCCGTTTAACTACTTTCGCGCGTTCCTACTCCCGTGGTTATTACGTGTAGGCGTAGACCGAAACTGGAACAATTATCGTATTGACTTCACCGTCTTCGCGTCATTGTAACACGGACGTTACATAACCATCTCTTATATGAATTCTTTAAAAGAAGAAAAAGATTTATTAATGAAATTTACTCAAGGACAGTTATGGGAAAGTTATTAACTAATTTCGATAAGGACGGTACCGTTTGTCCACTAGTAGTATTTTATGATGACGTCGAAACTGGGCACCAATTAGGTTCGCATTCAGGTGTTAATGAAGTGGGTGCTGTTTACGCAACAGTACCCTGTTTTCCATCTAATTTTGGTTCTAAATTAGAAAGTATTTTATTAAGCGATGTATTTTATACAAAGGACAGAAAAAACTATGGAAATAATATTGTCTTTCAATCCTTAAAAAACACAAAATACACTTCAGCATGTGTTTGATGTTTGGAGATAATTTGGGCATTAATAGTGTTTTTGGTTTTGTTCAATCATTTTCATTGACACGTTTTTGTCGAATGTGCTATGTCGATCCCATAATTGCAAAAATATTAACAAAAGAAGATGAATCACTATTGCGCACTGTACAAAAATATGAAGATGATTTCAAAAACAATAGAACTAAAACGGGAGTTAAAGAAGGCAGCATATTTAATACGTTACAAGATATTCACGTCATAGAAAACAGTAGTGTTGACGTCACGCACGACGTATTTGAGGGCGTTTGTAATTACGTTATGACTAATATAATATTAAAATTGTATTTCGCACCTCTTCCTCATGATCAAATGGTAGTATCCCCCTTCCCGCCCGATTTACCATATATCCAAAGCAAAAAAACCTTAACCTCCGCTCGATCCTCATTCTTTTTCTTTGTGCCGGAGGATCCACACGTCCCACAGAAAAATGTCAGATAAGAGGGGATCTGAGTCCCGTTTTTGACATTTCAGCAGTGTTTAGAAAAATAGTTCTACATTAGTGTATCTGCACGAAGCAGATGCAGATTAAGAAATGCTCAACTACAGAAGCCATAAAAGAGTAAGATAATCTATATATCGTTTGTGTTTTTCTTCTCTGTTATAGCCTCGCGCAGATGTCGTCGACTAAGCGGACTTCTTCAAAGGCATCTTGTTCAGATTCTAATCTGAATAAGATACATAGTTATTACTATGTTCCTACGCCTACAGTCGAGAAAATTAACCTTGTTCAGGCTCTATCCTGATCAAGGTAATAGTTATTACTATGTAGCTGCGGCAGCGGCTGATCGACTCGAATCATTCTTGTTGGGGCTCTATCCTGATCAAGGTACATAGTTATTAGTATGTAGCTGCGGCAGCGGCTGATCGATTCGGATCATTCTTGTTCAGGCTCTATCCCGTTCAGGATACATACCTTAGTTATGTCACCCGAGCCACGAGTCAACGTATTCCTACTCGGACGGAAGACTCGCACGCTGCAGAGGAGCATCAGCTAGCATTCAGCGTCCTACTCGGATGGAAGACTCGCATGCTGCAGAGAAACATCGACTAGCATGCAGCGGACTACACATGCAGACGGCGAGTACGTATAAATATAGCCATGTGTTTTCGTCGCTCGCGGACGGCCGGCAGCCATTGTTGTTAGCGCGCGCTCCCGCCTCGGCAGTCTCGGCGCACACGATCGCGGCGTCACGTTCATGCGAGCCCGTGCTGTTTCACGTATCGCCCGTCAGATGTTTATATTACGTGTCGCTCGCTATGCTACAACATGGATGGCGAACCTGAAACTCCAAGCAGACTGCCGCCATCTTCTACAATCATTCAGGCACTAACCTGTTTGAAATTCATAGTTATCACTATGATTTAAATGTTGTCTTTAATTATTCCTATAATACATATAAGTGATATAAATTGAATAGACATTAAACTGCTATCGTTTCAGGCGCTATCCTGTTCGATGCTCATAGTTTTAACTATGATTTAAATATTGTCTTTAATATACACTTATAATAT
>JAYJLV010104208.1:0-11786 GCA_036873485.1 Torymus texanus | reverse complement strand
AGGCCTCAGAACACTTTTATATAGGGAAAATCGATTTTTCATTTTTCAAAAATCCCGGCGGTCTAAAGGTTAAAAAGCTATGTCCGTGCCAAATTTCAAGACGATCGAATAATTTTTACTCCAGTTATCGTGCGACATCGAAAATGCTATTTTTGTCGAAAATATTTTTTTTCTCGAAAATAAGTCAAAATAATCTCTTAAAAATTTAATCTAATATTCCTTAAATGACTAGAGCCGTAGATAAAAACGTAGAAAACACGTTATTTGGGGCTATAACGAGGGGGTGAAGAGTGGGGGGCAAAATAATTGGTAAAACCTTTTCTTTTAACCATAAAAACATAGTGCATAAGGAAAAAAAAAGATTTTGGATATGAGGAGATTTCGACTATCTTAACGGGGAGTACCCTTTCTTTAATATGTCACTCAAACTTTTTTACAAGTTTGGAATAATATATATAATTGGAGTATCATTAAGCGGATAAAGAGTGATCTCATTTGGTTTGATTCACGTCCTTATGATAATCGACTACACGAGTTAAATTTCCCCAATAATCAACGATGCTCCTGTTAAATACTGTAGCTCGACAAAAGTTCTGCGAACGTCGCAAAGGCTCTGATACTATTCCTCGCGGCACCTCAGCAAAGGTTCTTGTATTTCCATACATTCTCAAATGACAAGTAAAATACGTGAGCAGCAACATTTGTAGATAAACCATTACATCCTTTCTATTGGCACGGTTGCCCAACACTATGAGTACGGCTACTAACTCGTTAGTCTTCAATTGAAACCTAAGCAAATGCTGCATTTTTTAAATATAAAAATATTTTATGCAATTCAATAAAGGTGTAATTAATGTCTTACAGAATATTGCACAATCTGATTCTGTCTGACCGGTCCTATGCAATGGCGTAAATTATAATAGACAGTGTAGTAATTTTTCATTGAAAACTTTTGTGCTTGAACATAGATATGCAATAAATAAGTAACATAGTATGCGATTATAAATTTGTATACTCGTGTGAAAAATAAGTCTGGTAAGAGTTTGGCAAAAGTCTGGCGAAAGTTTGGAGAAAGTATGACGAAAGTCTGGCTGATCATTTTTGTCACTTTTACTTCCTCAAAGGGGAAGCTTTAGAAAGGTGAAAGAAGATTTTGGGATAAAACATTCTGAAAAACATTTTTTACGAATAAAGTCGTAAAAATTTTTAGATTTTAAGAAAATTTCTGTCGTTCCTGTGTGAGTTTGAGTTTGTATGTAAATCTATGTAGAAAAGATATCCCTGGTCGAAATGTTAACCAACTATTAGGTATTATTTGACCAAATTGTAAGATGCGTTAATTACTCATTATTTGTTACTTGACTAAAATATATAAGATTGTCTAATTGATAAGAACCCTCAAACATACTTACAAGTAGATACATGTTTCTTTTTCTGTAAGATTATATTTATTAACAAATCGGTCTAATATAAAAAGATAATTTGATCAAGTGTTCGGGGTAGTCGGTGACAAAGTTTAGTTGGTGCGCTCAGTCGTTTTTTGCGTCTAGGTGTCGAAACGCATTTCATACGTAATCAAGGTGGTCGGTTCAACACATAATTTAGGTGATCGATTGATGACGGACTCTAGGTAGTACTCTTCGTAGGTTTTTGCATCTAAGTGTCGAAATGCATGTTATACGTGGTCTTGGTGTTTGGGATAGCTGATGATGGAGTCTAGGTGGGGAACTTCGTAGCATTTTGCCTTTACGTTTTAAAAAACATAGAATATTAGTCCTAAGTTTACGGGGTGGCCGACGAAGGGAGCTAGATAGTGCGCTCTGTAGTTTCTTGTATCTAGGTGTTGGAACTCATTTAAAATGCATGATCAGTCAAAGCACATTCACCAATGATAAAAACTATGGTAAGCACTAGCTAGACTCCGTTATCGACAATGCCGAATGCCTAGGACCAATATACGATGATACCCAAAACATAGAGGTTCTACACCTAGACACAAAAAACTATGTAGCGCAAATTTTGATAAGTGTGTGCAAACTATGCAAAATTTTAAATTGGAAAGCCAGATGCCTCTGTAGAAAACCGGTAAGACTGATGCTCTGCAATCTAAGGGTCGCGAGCTTGAGCCCATCCTCAAGAAATTTTTTTTCACTTAAAATATTTCTTAAATAACTGAGAAAAATTGAATTAAAATTTTTTAAATATATTTATAATTATTTAAATATGTTTATAATTATTTAAATATGTCCAGTGAATGGGTAGAGGCATTGTTTACTCGGTGGTGTGGATTACCTGATCCGCTCTGGTGGTAGTGGGAACTGACTAACAGTGGAGGCACGAGAAAAAGCTTAGCTCAGTTTTCTCTCTCTTTCCTCCCTCTCTAGATACAGTTCGGAAGTACTCTCCGTGAGGGAGTTTACAACGATTTTGGGAACAGTTGATGGGTCGCAACAGCGTGGGTGTTGGGGAATTATGGATGTTTGAATCTCGCACGGTTGCACGCTCAGCGAGCTCACTCACGACGCTGCCTCGGAGCGGCAGCACCCCGCGGTACCTTGACGGAACGATAGATCCTGTACTGATTAGTGCAGTAAGTAAAGGACTAGCGCTTTCTCTCTCGCTCTTCCATATCGTAATGGGAGAGACTTGATTTAACTCACGCTGCAAGTGACGGTTGCTCGTCAAGAAGAAGGAAGCGAATTTGAATCGCTCTCTCTCACTCTCTTTAAGCCTGTACAGCGTGCTCACCGCGTGGCCGCGTGTACGTCTTATAAAGCTCTCTCATTCAAGTCTCTCAATGTAACGGTCGGCGACGTGGAAAGTCTCAGTGCTCTTTTTCTATACATACGATAAATACAAGTTCAGTCTCTCTCACTCCCAACATGGACCTCTCATACGATACAGTCTCACACGGCATCTCATCACATGGCATCTCTCATCGGCTTCCTCTGCTTTTGGCCAGCCCACGAGGCACAACTCACGGAACCGCTAAAGACCTTCTCGACAAACTCAACTGGAATTTTCACTGGATCTACTCATCTCTGGTTCGTCTCATTATCGGCTTTACTCATCTCGTGCTCTACTGACCATCTCACAGGCATTCTCAATCCTCATCCGAGAAACTCACCGTT
The DNA here is from genome assembly GCA_036873485.1 of Torymus texanus. Lineage (NCBI taxonomy): Eukaryota > Metazoa > Arthropoda > Insecta > Hymenoptera > Torymidae > Torymus > Torymus texanus. The sequence continues at coordinate 8,655 of JAYJLV010104208.1, read as the reverse complement.
GTAGCATACAGTAGCGCACGTGCAAGGTAACTTCAAATCACACGGCTACAACTCAGCACACGTGCGCTGATGCAGAATTTGATGAACGCTATATATAGGCGGCAATTCTCAAGCACGACTAGATCAATAATATCTAGTCGTGCTCACCCAAGCAATCACAATAAAATCAATAACATTTAATTGTAATATTTACATTAGCAGAGTCATTCTCATTCACTTGCGTGACTACGCATATTCAAGGCAAACTCGCTCAGTAACTCTGTGGATTTTCTGTAACGGCAATCTCAATTCGGCAAAACTCATTCTTTAAAACAGGTCAGCTCCCCTTGCGAAGGGAATCACATTTTGACACACTTATACACAAAATATCACTTGATTGTAATTTCAATAAGCGTGCCCTTTGCCTGCGAGCAAAGGTAACATGTCAAAATTTACACAATTCAATATTGTATTCATACTAATTTGTATGATACCACATGTAATATATTGTACAGTGTTTTATAATTAAATTGTGAAAACTCAACATTTATTTAAACACCCACAACATGACCTCATTTATTTTATGCAATTCTCAAACAGTAGGGTTTAAATAAAGGTGGAACTAATAAGGCCCTTTGATGCGGCTAATTGACTGGGTGGATAACACAAGCATTTGTTAAATGTTTGTTTTTCTTTTTAATATTAAAAATTACTTATAAAATATTATATGTGTTCATAGAGAGTGTGTATATGTTGTATGTGTTTGTTGTTGTGGTTCTATTATTCATACACGTAGAAACTTAACAAATAAACATATTTTAAAACTTTTGAATATAGATGTTGTCTTACGGGGACGAACCATGGTTGGGGGTCGAAAAAATCGAATTTTTTTATATCCCTTTTTCAGAGCAAATTTTTCGTAGAATAGAATGCAAAAAACCGCATTCCGAAATTCGATTTCGTTTCAAAGACACAGCAAAAAGTAGTTTTGGAACCCTACATAGACTTATAGAAAACTCAAACTTTAAACTTGATTACTGAATAACTTGTTTTTTTCTATTTACAGGGTCATTGACAGAGGATTTCTTTTTAGCAATACAACTTTGACATAGTGCTGGTTATGGATAATGTGAGCTACTTTTCATGAAAAATTATTTTAAACTTGTTTTTTAATGAAAAATCTAATTTTTTGATGTTGTTTTATTAAAATTTTAATGTTTCTTTTGCAAATTTATTTTTTAACTTTTTTTATAAGGCCCTTTTAGAAAAAGTAGCTCACATTATCCATAACCAGCACTATGTCAAAGATACTTCTAAATTCCCACACCGTTGCCATGTATTGCTAAAAAGAAATCCTGCGGCAATGACCCCGTAAATAGAAAAAAAAACAAGTTATTCAGAAATCAAGTTTTAAAGTTTGAGTTTTCTATAACTCTGTGTAGGGTTCCAAAACTACTTTTAACTGTATCTTTGAAACGAAATCGCATTTCGGAATGCGGTTTATTGCATTCGATTGTACAGAAAATTTGCTATAAAAAAGGCAAATGAAAAAAAAAATCGATTTTTTCGATCCCCAACCATGGCTCGTCCCCTTAAGGTAAACCTCGTATTTGTGGAATATGAGTAATTGCATGAAATGTAATCCTTTCCGGTATTTCAACCCAATTTTGAGGACAAAACTCTAGCGGCGTTTATTAAGCCACAAGCAACTTAAGTAGCTACGTCCGACACTAGCAATAGATATCTATTTTTAAATCAATTAGATTTAGGTAAGTGTGACGAACGGAACACTTTCTTTCTTTGTGAAAATGAATTTCATTTTGAAAACGCGAATACGTGTGAAAAAATGTTATTAACTAAACCTAATTATGGTGATTTAGTATTGTGCAAAATTCAATTTTCGCAAGGAAAGGAACAGTTTTTTAAACGCATGACTAATAAGAGATTGTGGTTGGTATTAATTATGAATAGACAGAGATTGGAAATGAGATGCTCGGGCAATGTTTATAGAGTGCCCATAACGGGCAATCAAATTTCGGAATTACCGAAAAATTGCATGATGCGAATTTATGAACATGAAGTGTGTGTTTGGGTTTGACGGTAGATACATCGGAGAAGATATTATTGTATCTAACATTAAGTTAATTATTCATAGAGAATTAACGTTTAAACAGAATAACGAAAAACTAAGCGTGAGCAGTAATGTAATTAAGCATGATGTCATGTCAACTAAGGATTTATTATATATAGTATTTTACGTTTTCTTAACATTAATAATTGTAGCCTTTCTAGCAATATTCACTTACTTAGCTTTTCGTTTACTAGAAGGTCGGAAGCAGCGGCCGACGAAGTTGCAAAATACGTACGTACGTACCAATGTACCCGCTTGATCCGGGATTTAGATGTAATTTCACGGGAGTATCTGATTACGTGGTACCGAGGAAACCCGCGGTACCGATAAAGGAGAATGAAACGTGCGCTTCAACAACTGCGGTATGAGTAAATCGTAGGAAGGCGCATACAGTCAAAGAAAAATAGCTAAGAAAATGTATAGTATAACACAAGAAAATTTTGTAAGTTAGCATCTTGGCTTCCCTTTCCCAGATTCCTTGTCAGTCCCTTCCCTTTTTTTTGGTGAGTTCATCCCCGTTTTGTCGGAAGGGTCGCAGCGTAGGCACTGGGCAAGCGCATTCGAGAAACAGGCACCGCCGCAGCAGCTAGCACAGTCGCAACCCGCTAACGTCAGGATTTTCCGAGGACAGCAAGCAGGAGAGGTGAAATAGTGTTCGGGAGCAGTCCCGTGTTCAACGTCATTTCGAACCTTCGGAGAGGTGCATATTTTGCTTGTTGCAACGAGAGCCAGCCGACCAGCCATCAAGGTCAGTTCGACCAGTTGGAGACGATCAGTTTTTCTTTTTTCAGAACCGGCAGGCCCATTATCAGCATGCAGAGAACACGGACGGTGCCCACGGAAGCTGCTGGAATTGACGCACAGGCGCCGATACGGAATCCTAGAAGCCAATGTGTGGAGGTGTCTCACCAGCAACCAAAAATGGGATATCTTCCTGGAAGGAGAAGATTGCAAACAAAAACGCTGGCAATGAGAGTGGAACCGGCTCAATAATGCGGACGTCCAGGAAGAGGACGTATGCATTGAAAGGATGCACCTGCGCTACGGAAAAGATGGGTTCTGCAATATAAGATATTTTGGAAGGTGCCGAAAGTGTCGGGTCGGCGTACCCGCCTGGCGCAACTGTGATATCTGCGTGAGGCACAGTCGACGACCAGGCACGCTACAGCATTGTTTGGCATGTAAGTCTTTGTCTCACAGGGCCGCTTTGGACCAAGAACTCTGTCAGGATTGTGGAAAAGCACCGGCCCTGGATGCCTGGGCCCGTGAGGTAGACTACATCACCGAAGAAAATTGGGATGACGACTAAGCTGAAATCCTCTTGTTTCCTTTCCATATTCCTCTATGTTCCTTTTTCTCGTTGATGCTTTCAGGATTTAGTGTTAAGGGGGTCAGACACCTTTAAATTTTTACCATTGAAATCATCTGTAAAAAACAAGTTCAAATTATTAATAAAATTTTAAACTTATATACTAAAAGTATATTATATTTATGATAAAATAAGTCAAACATGAGAGTTCTAGACCTACCTCGTGGAGATTGTCTTGTGTAATAAATAGAGTTTGTCAAGGTTTGAGTTTTTCCGTATAATGAATGAGACGCTAAGTTTTCTCCTTGTCACTGCTGTTGATGAGAAATTACATAATTAAATATTATTGATTTAATTATGTGGTTTGCTGAGTTACACAATTAGATTTTATTGATCTAATTGTATGTGAGAATGTCCGCCGATTCCATGTGCTGAGTATGTGAGTATGTTGTGTGAAAGAAGTTTATCTCGCGCACGAGCACTGCGTCGAACAAATGCCGTGTGTTGTTCCTTGAGTATGTACGCTGAGCAGTGGTACGAAGCGAGAATCCGGAGTGAGTTGAGTTACCGATGGTTAGAATGAAGATAAGCCAGTGATGGTTTCCTTGAGTTGAGCCGTGAAAATTGCTGATGAGCCAAGAGAGAAGAGATGTGCGCCTCGTGGTGGTTCAACAGGTAAAGACGGCGCGAGGTGCTGCCGCGCCGTGGTAGCGTCGTCAGTAAGACTGCGAGGGGCGCGAGCGCTCGAGATTCAAAATCTCAATTCTTCAACATTCCGCCCGCCATCAACCGCCAGGTTGATTAATTCCAGTTGGTACTGGTACTATGGCGAGTTTGGTGATTGGCCGTTTCAGTTGAGTATTTGCAGCCTTGAGTGTCACTGTCCTCGTAAGGTTGTCTATTTCAGGATGGAGTTGAGTAACTCTAGCAAGTGGCCATTTGCTTGGTGGTGTGCGTTCATCTGTGAGTAATACTAACGAGCCAACTTGGATTTCATGTGATGGATGTCTCCATTTGGATATGGATTGTAGTCGATGAAGGTATTGAATTGACCACTGATGCCAGAATTGTTGAGTCATTTTTTGGGTTGCTTGCCATCTGGATAGTCGTCACTCGTTGATGTTGAGTAGGCTTGGTTCAGGCACTAAATTAGGTGCCTTTCCAATGAGAAAATGTCCGGGGGTGAGTGCGTTGGCGTCTTCTGGGTCTTCACTGAGTGGTTCTAGCGGTCTGGATTTGAGTAATCCTTCAATTTGAGTGAGCAGTGTAACTGAAACCTCAAAGGTGAGAAGAGTGTCCCCAATGGTCCTGCGTAAGTCAAATTTTACTGATTTCACCACGGCTTCCCACTTGCCTCCCATGTGTGGTGCAGGCGGTGGGTTGAATATCCATTGGGTGCCTTCATTCATAATGGAGTTGTACAGTGATGAGTTTTTCTGTTGTGTTTCTCTGAAGAGAGACTTCAGCTCCTTATCTGCGCCAACAAAGTTTGTGCAGCAGTCTGAGTAGAAATGCGACGGTATTCCTCTCTGTGAAATGAACCGTCTATATGCTGCTAAAAATCTATCTGTTGAGTAGTCACTGACCAATTCGAGATGAACCGCTGAAGTTGAGAAGCATATAAAAATATAAATCCAGCATTTGTATGTTTTGGATCAACGACCTTTCCATGAGTTTATTGTGATTGGCCCTGCGTAATCGATCCCAGTATGAGTGAAAGGTGATGATGGGGTAACCCTGGCCATGGATAGCTGCCCCATTAGTTGCTGAGCCCTTTGAGCCCGATACCTTGCACAAGTCACACGCTTTAAGATGTGTTACTTGACAGGAGCTATCCGATAATCCAAAATTCCTGCCGAGTGTATGCGAGAGTGAGTTGAGCGCCACCGTGTAGTGTTGAGAGATGAGCGTTCCGAATGATCAGCGGTGTGAGTTGACTGCTCCAAGGTAATATTGCTGGGTGTTTTGAGTGATGAACCAATTGCGTTTTTTGAAACCTACCTCCTACTCTAATAATTCCTGATGAGTCGATATATGCAGTCAGCCGATTGAAAACATAATTTCTTGGAACTTGAGAGTTCTTCAGCACAGTGAGTCCTGAGTGGAAGTGAACTTGCTGAATTGCCTTGACCCAGAAGTATTGAGCTTTGGTGAGTACATCCATAGTGAGTTTCAATTCAGAGTGAGTGTTGCCTTTTACCTTGAATCGATCAAATACAAGCATTACCCATCCAGTAATTCGAAGAAATTGAGTGAGTGATGAGTAATGATCGATGATGTTCCATAATGTTGTTGAGTGTATGAGGCTGCGATGAGTGTAACCTTAGCCCGTGCTTCTAGAAGGTTGATTTCTTCAATAGAGTCGATTTGAGATGGCCAAGTTGACTCATCCTTGCAGAGCCAACTTGGCCCTTGCCACCAAACAGGTGCTCTTTGAGTTCTTGTATGAGTGCAACTCTATTTCCAATGAAATCTTTCCATCGAGAAGGATGGGAGCGTATCCAAGTGAGTGCTATCTTTGCGTCTGTCCAGAGATGAATCTGAGAAATTGGCAATCTTGAGTTATCCAATACGTGTTTTGCCAACTTTGTGAGTAACACTGCCGCTCCTAATTCCAATCGTGGAATGGATAGTCGCTTGAGTGGGGCCACCTTTGTTTTGGAGATGAGAAACGATGGTATTGAGTGAGATGAAGTTGTTGTGGCTTTTATGTACAGAACTACGGTCATCGCCTGTTGTGAAGCATCCGAGAAGCCGTCAATTTCCACAACTGAGTTTCCCTGAATTCCAAACCACCTAGGTATCGATATTGTATTCAGGTATGTGAGATCTTCTTGGAAGTGCAGCCATTTCTTCGCAATTGAGTGTGGCAGAGATTCGTTCCAGGGATTTTGTGAAGCCACAGTTCTTGTACGAGGATTTTGGACGTGATTATGACCGGTGAGAGGATTCCAATGGGATCGTAGAGTTGAGATACTTCAGAAAGTATCGTCCGCTTCGTTATCATCTCCTGAAGGGGCGGCAGATTCGTTTAGAAGGTGAGTTTGTCCGATTGTGGGAACCATTTCATTCCGAGTATGTTTGTAGCGCAATCATCTAGAGGCACAGCTTGTTCAGCTGGTGGCTCTTTAAGGAATTCCTGTAGAAATTCTGGTGAGTTGGAGTTCCACTTGGCTAATGGAAAACCGCCCGCCATGCATAGCGAGTTAACTGCTTGGCCTTTTGCATGAGTAGTTCCTTTGTAGCAGCTCCAACAAAGATGTCATCTACATATCGTCCATGAAGTAGTGAGTAGTTAGCCATCGGGTAGTTATCTCCTTCATCTTTCACCAACTGAAGAAGTGTCCTGATTTCTAAGTAGCTCGGATTTGGAGCTGCTCGGGTTCCATATGTGACAGTTATCAGATGGAAGTGAGTGAGTTGACCCTTGTCGTCTAACCATAAAATGCGTTGAAGATTCCAATCCTTTGGGTGAACGTGTATCTGACGATACATTTTTGTGATATCAGTTGAGAAGACCAGTGGGTGTATACGAATCCAGGTAAGAACATCTACAATGTTAGGTGAGAGATTAGGTCCAGTGTGCATGATATCATTCACAGATTTTCCAGTTGTAGTGAGTGCTGAACTGTTGAATACCGCTCTAAGTTTGGTCGTTATGCTGTCTTCCTTCAATACTCCATGGTGAGAAAGATAATAAGATGGTTTGGCAGATATTTCCTGTTGAGGGATCTGCATCATATGACCCAATTTGCTGTACTCTTCCATGAATGCAAAATACCTTTCCTTGTAGATGCTGTTTTGGTTGCATTTTATGAGTATTCGGTTGAGGCACGCTTGAGCTTTGCCGAATGAGCTTCCCAGAACACCAGCTGATTCAATGAGAGATAACCTTACTGGATAGCGTCCATGCTTATCTCTGGTGTGAGTCTCAGTAAAGTGTTGTTCACATAATGCCTCTTCCTTGCTAAGTTTGGTTACAGATGTTGAAGGTGCTCTTCTCGTACCCAAAAATGTGTAAGTAACCTCTGCAGTTCTTCAGTGTTGAGTGCAACCGTTGTATGATGTACTGCTTTGTGTTGAACAGCTGTGTTGTAGGGACCAATGAGTAGCCATCCGAACACGGATAATTGTGCAACTGGTTCAGTTGCATTCCCTTTAATGAGATTAGGCTTGATGAGTTGACCGTAATAGTCAGCACCGATGAGAATATCCACTGGTTAAGGTTTCCAAAAGGTAGGATCCGCCAAGTGTAGTTTCCTTGTATGGTTCCAACTGAGCTGCTCACATTTCTCTGATGGCATAGATGATGAAACTTTGCGTATAATATGAGCAGTGATCCTAACCTTGAAATCCTTGTGGATGGGACGACGAAGTCTATTTGAGTTTTAGCTAGTGTGTGAGCTGAGTGCGTGCCTCCAATTCCATGAATAGATATAGATGAGTGTTGCCGTTTTTTTAAGTAGATCAACCATATTCTTGGAAATGAATGAGACTTTAGAGCCTGAGTCTATGAGTATTCTGAGTCTATGAGATGTCACGGATGAGTCATACTATGCTAATGCTGTTGCCAATAACGTTGAGTGAGTAGATGAGTTTATCAGTTGAGTTTGACTATGAGAAAAGATGATTGCGCCGTTGTCCTATTGTTGAATAGAGCCATGTGCAGAGCTGCCTTGTGGTTTCTCTTCTGAGTCACGCGTTACATGAATCATGGTATGATAATTCCCATCGCATCTCCTACACCTGAACTGCAATTTACAATTCTTTGCAGCATGCTGATCCAGAGAGTTGTAACAGAGCAGCTTTTCCATTACAAATTTCCTCCTTTGCTGTTCATTGAGGCGCCTAAACTCTGGACATGCCACGATGAAGTGTGGCTCTCCACAATAGATACATGGATACTGAGTGATCCGAGATGAGTGTGTTATCTTTCTTGAGTCTGACGGCTTGGATTGAGTTGGACCAGGGCTTTGAGTGTGTCGTTGTTGGGTTCTGAGGAGTTGGTGGTGCGTCAGAAGCAATTTCTAGAGCCCTCACCCTGGACACTAAAAATGCTTCGAACTCCTCGAACGTAGGCAGCTCCTTGGTAATCACTCGAGAAGTTTCCCAGGCTTCTCTCGTTGCTCTATCCAGCAGCTTTGACATCATATCGCCGACTCCGACGAAAACAATCCCACATGAATATTGGCCACGAAAAGAATCTCACCTAGAAAAAGCCACGAAAACTATCCTC
>JAYJLV010104198.1:0-11787 GCA_036873485.1 Torymus texanus | reverse complement strand
TATATAAATTTGATCAATGTTAAACTGTGCACAATAAATATGTGCATGATTCTTATGTGCATGAACCACACTATGCCGATTTTCCTATGTATAAAGTCAAATAACTCTTGAATAATAATGAATAATCGTCTACTTAAGGTGTATTATAGGCATGAAAAATCGTTTTAGAAATTCAGTTCGTCAATTATATAAAAATTTTGTTTTTATGTTATTTTTATGCATGACAGAAATAAAACATAGCACGTAAAAAATATACATGGAGAAAAATGTTGCTGTAAAAATTGCCATGTTTGATCATAAAAGTGAGAGAGATTCAAACTATTAATTTATAAAAAATATTTCCATAAATTAATCGCAATTTATACTATACAACCTGTTCGTAAATTGTATGCAACTGAAGCCATATTCTTGTAGAGAATTCTTTAAATTCTAAACCAAAAGTTCCTTTACCGTTTTATCCTAAGTTCAATATTTATAAAGTTATTGTTAATTAAAAATTGAAATAAAACGTCGAATGAGCATCGTCTCCGAAAAAGTAGGCGGAGCTCTTAAAAGGAATCTAGTGTTTACAATTTTTGAGTTTCCTGGATAATATTTTGCTGGAGGCGAGCCATACTTCTCCTAAGCCATACACTCCGTCTGATGTGTCACTATAGAAATTTTATATTGTTTGGTGTCTCGAACTTTTCACATGTTATGTGCATTGAATAAGTCTATATATGAAAGGATAATAAAAGCACTCTAAAAATTGTTGATATGTTGCAGAAATAACTTCTTAAGCTTTCTTGATACGAATATTAGTATTTTGAATCAATACACCTATTACAAAGCTACACCGACTAGTATGGTAATTGGAAAAATTGTTAACAATCCGAACAATGAGTTCGTTGAAAACAAAGATTAAAGAGTTGTCAGAACGTAAAGTAGTAATGTCTATTAATTAGCGACTATAAATGCATCTGTTGAATTGGAAGATTGTCCAATCATCTGACGTATGTTGTTTAAGTATAAGAGTTTACAAATAGGCGCCAGGTCACTTTTAATTGTACTTGGAACTCTACATTAAGTAACGGCTTTGTATATCATCACATGTGCAACAATTCTTAAAATATAAAACAGTATTTAATTAGAAAAAATATTTTGTAAAGTTTTTTGACTACTCAAACATCGGTGTAATACTCATTTAAAATAAATGAATGAAGAAAAATAAAAAACTTCAGAGCTTCTTGTAAAATTTATTTTTTCTAGAAAAAAGATTAAACGAAGTTTTATGAAATAATGGAATCAGTATTGTGGAAATGATTTGTCGACTTTGAAATTCTTAATACGTAAAGAACAGATATCATAAACGTATATAATCTAGCTCTAATTCATTTTCGTTATTTTTGTGAGATGAGATTTGTTCACACTCGAATGATTATAATCGTAATTCTGCACTTGCATTCAACGTATACGTTTAATTTTCTTTATTTTTGCTTGACTGCTTCGCGTGTTGGCAAAAATCACTTAACGAAGGAGTGATAAGATGGAAATGCCTTCTCTTTAAATACATGGAAGCTTAAAAAAAGTAAAGATCGTGTTATCTAGAAAAATTAACGTCGGAAAACGTATACATAAGATAATTTACACCTGTTATAAACTAAGATTTTTTAATACAAAATACCTGTATTTAATAAATTTGACAACTATAGGCAAGTAAAATGTAAAGCTAAAATTAGAACTTAAAATAAGATAAAGATGCAAGCAACCATATCAAGACCTCTAGCGTATGCAACATTTGAGATATTTTAAAATTACTATCATAATTTAAAACTAATGAAATTTCATTTTGAATGATTACACCTGAGTAAACTTCACTTGAACAAACGATTAAATCCTTTTAATTTTTACGAACAGCTTGTGAATACACCATGAAATTGAGAAAATCGATTATTGTATAACATTTACGATGTACTTTATTCTTCAAAATTATTGTTTACGTAATGGAAATTTTTTTATAAATGATAACTTTTTCACATCGTTATTTTTATTCTCTTATTATTTAGATCGATAGAGAATAGTATAGCTATTATTATAAAGCGTGAAAAAAATAAAGAACTAGTACTTCTGTGTTTAAATGAATAATTTGAAAAAGTGCTAGAGTCGTAGCATCGCAACTCCGAAACCAGAAAGAGAGAAGTTTAAATTTTCTGAAGCAATACAAAAGTTCCGTATTCCAGCTGAAGTTTCTTCATATAAGAAAAGAAAAAAGCTTTGGCCAGCTTCGAATCCGCGTAAATCGACAGGTAAAGACGCAGCTTCAGTTATTAACTTCTTGATTAAGGCTGGAAAAAGAGCGGGGCGGGGAGTTAGGAGGCGCACGCCGGCAAAACGCATCGCGGCGCTTGCAAAGAAGACGAAAAACTGGGTCGCGGGCAAATTACGAATTCTTCCAATAACGGGCAAACAAGCGAAGCTAAACGAACTGCTTGCGAACGAAGCGCCCGCGCCCGGCCGACCGGCTCACGTGTATATCGAGGATTACCCGCGCGGCCCGCAAAACGAAACTTCCGCCGCTGCAGCATAAATTTCGTGATGCTCGCGCTGCTCGCGCGCTATCGATTTTGTGCGTACGCGCGCATTAATATTCCGCGCGGGCCGCTCGCTCCGCACTCTAAATACATATTACAGCGCGCTCGAGAGCGGGAGAGAAAGAGAGCGCAGAGAAAAATAGCGGGAGGGAGAAGAGCAATAGGCGGCGAGACGAGCCGAAGACGATAGTCCTTATCGGGGCCCGAAAAAATGTAGTCGCGGAAGCCCGCCCGATGCTCTCCGTATGTCTGAGCCCAAGAGCTCGATGCGATAACGAGCAGAGATCATCGAATGTCCGCGCGCATATTACCAATTCTCGGGTCCGCGATTTTTCTCCTCGGCGCTGCGGCGCAGTACATCTCGCCGCGTGGCGTGCAGTGCTGCGGTGAGTCTGTGTGTGTGTGTGTGTGTGTGTGTGTGTGTGTGTGTGTGTGTGTGTGTGTGCGTGTGTGTGTGAGTGCTGGCGACGCCGAAAATAGACTTTTTTCTCCTGACGTCATGCATCTTAATCGCGGCTGGTCTTGCACAAGCCCCTCGTATAGCGCGCTCCCGCTATCGTGAGTTATTCCAACGTCGCGTACGTATTTTTGCACGTTGCTCTTGCGGACTACCTGCGGCGCTTCCATGGAAACTTTCAACGGTTATGGAACGGGCTCGGCATGTGCGGATCTTTTCGTCATCGACAGCCTTAGTGCTTTTCTTTTCGGCGCGTGCACGAGGTATGCATGAGGGGGTATATTTCTTTATGCGCGCTTATGGCTATGCGAACGCTTACCGCCGTGAGAGATAGAGCCGGATTCGCACGATGCTCTTTTAGATGCTAAGCAGACCATCGCCAGGGGAGATAAAAATAAGATTTTCTTGTGAATGTCAACTTGCTCGAGACTCTTGGCGAATTTTTTATTATTTAGAGCATGCACAAATATTTCTCACTGGCAAACTGTACTTGTAAACATTTTTTTCATTTTCGCGTTCAGATGATGTAAACTCTGGGTTCTTCCACGCAATTTTGATTTTTCGCTAGATTTTCTTTAATTTTAGCCTGTATGATATGCAATTAATGATAAAGAAACGATGTGTGTCTGTGTAGAATATATATATAATATACTATATTGGTCGCTCCTGCTGTTATATTATCATTAGAACAATTATGATATTCCAAAATAGAACCGCATTATTGTTTATATTATTGCTTGATTAAAATATCTCTTTCTGGTTATGTATGTTACTTTGGAGATCTTAACATTTATATAGTATTATTTATTATATATACACACACACACACACACATATATATATATCACTTTTACTGTTTTCTAAAACAAGCTTTATGACAATAAGAAAAAAACTTTTGGGAACACACTCGTTTTGGTATAGGTACAATATATATACACTGACGTCAGCATGTACCGATAATAATTTTATTTTAGGGATTGAGGACACCAAAATTCTGTATTATAGTAATCTATTTAACTAGCGTATTGGCTCACGCTCGTAATATATAATTTAGTTATATTTATGTATTTTTCAAAAATACCACTTTATAACCGAATCGTATCTATATCTATTATATTGATATAATAGAGATTCAATATTGATGATATTGAACACCATTAATGCTGAATATAGACAATTATATCGAATTTCTCTTGATGGATATTCTGCTTTCTGAGAAACGCTCAAGGATATCTTCCCAAAGTAGCCATAAAGCTAACGAGAATGGCTGAGATAATGAAGGCAGCGGCAGCTTGCGGGTTTCGGGCATTTTGTGTAATACACCGGGAGAAAGACTATACTACTGAATAATTACTATGGGAATCACAGTTTAACCAAAATGTTTTTCTCTTAAAATACATTTACTATTGCGTCATTGTTTATTTAATCAAGATACACATTTTTGTTTTTATATTGACTTTTATAAATAAATTTTTATTTTAACACATGTGAGAATATTGATGAATTTAGCTATTCGGAAAATATATACCTTTGTGATTATTATTTTATTAAGCTTTTTCCCCATTATTTTCAGCAAGAGAATCGTATGGTAGCTTGCCAGATTTTATTGGAATTTTGCGCAATAAAAAATATTATTAAAATAGCGATTTTCAATAACAAAAGGAATTAGCGATTTAAATTTAATATTAACATTGGTAATTTAAATGAAAATACTTTCAATGCAATCACTAGATATAATTATATTATTTTTATTATTACTGTGTTTTTGTGCTAAAAATATTAAATGAGTAGTAGTATATAATGTCTCTTGCGATGTGTCAAATTACATACTTCATTTTGTTACTGACGCAGTGGTAGGCGTACGTACTTTTGGTAAAATGTGCTTACTGGTTTCATGAAACACGCATCTCCACCACCTCTCAGATGGAAAATCAAACCGCAAAACGAAAGTTATTCCTCTTAAAATTTTAACATAAACCTGTACTTAGAGTATAGCAGTGTCGCAGTAAGAGCATTTCCTTTTGCGTTTGATGTGTCTGTCGATGCGTATCTCTTATAGCAGCTTTCCAGGTGTGTGTGTGTGTGTGTGTATATATTTATATACACACACAGTGCAAAGTGATGCCGAATGTCAAAGTGAAGCTCCCAGTGTTCGAAAATTAGTGCTCCATTTAGTTTTGATTCCTTTTATAGGAATTTGTATTTGCACAACAAGTAGTAAAGGAAATTTGGCTTTCATAAAATTGTCCGAGTCCCCTGTAAATGAAAGAGTATTTTGTGCAAAATACGTACGGACATACAATTTAATAACTTTTTAAAAGCTACATACTTTATAAAAGCCAACATACGTCAGGGATTAAGAATGAATGTTTGACATCATTCATTGTAAATGTATATTTCTGTGTGCTGCGATTTCACTGTATTCAATATCATTCGAATGTTAATCCTGTATATAGTTCAATCGTGAGAACCGGTCGCGAAAATATATCATGTTCATAAATGAAGTCCGATTCTGGTAGAGTAAATGCGTCAATAAACAAAATTATTGCTTTTGAAGTAGCAAATGCTACCGCTGGCACGTCTCGTTGAAAGAAGCCCGCTGCAAAGGGTTAGCCCAATATGCAATTTCTGTGAAAGACGTTTTATTGACTCTGCGGTATTACGGCTTATAAAACTGAATATTAGAAAATTCAAGAGCGACATTTTTTCCTAGTCGTTGGAAAACTCTTAATTAAACTTTTTTACTAAAGATTAAGAGTTGAGTATTATATATATATATATATATATATATATAATACAAGTGTTACTTTAAGAAGTGTTACATTGTGTTTCAAGAAATATATTATATGTACAAGCTCCGTAAAATAACAACTCGATAACTTGAGTGGAGGGTGTAAGAACCGAAGTAGAGCACATCACAAGAAAAGTCAATTTTCTAGAGGTTAAGCCGTGCGTAATGACGCGTAATTTTAATAGTGGCAGAGAAAGTCACAGAAGTCCCGAAACGACTGAGAAAACGAAACGGAGCACTAAAGAGATTTATAAAGGCAAACGAGGAGAGGGCGACACTAAGAATACGAAAAAATATCGCGTTTCTAAGTACCTGGGGCGCGTAGAGTGGCTATTGAATGTTCTTGTAATCGCTTAAACATATCAGCAGGGTAGCAGTGAATTGTGGGTTGGCGGGATACAGAGAATTTTTGTTAACATTTCGTTAGTGAAATTTTTTACTATATTAATATTTCAAATAACAGACATTGTCAGGGGTATTTGAATTGTTAGTAGAGGAAAAAATAGTGCTATTTGATATTTATTCCGTTCTCTTTTCATTCTATAGTCGTTTAAAGTAAGTTTATATGAACAAAATTCACGAATCTGCAATAAAAATAGTTTTTCGACGATTGATTTAGGTTATTCAATAAAACTAGAATTGTTGTTATTTCTGTAGAATTCACAGAAAAAAGTATACATCGTGGATTTACGTAAAGCAATGTTATTTTAGTGTTCTAAATTTATGCTCTCAAATTTTGAATGATTCAATAGAATTTTTATCTACAGTTAAAATGTTGGTCCACAATATAAGATTCATGTTTATTTAAATTTCGACGAAATAAATTTGAATATTTAATTCGCATATAAGTCAGTATGATGTTTATACTACTAGAAAGTACTTTTAAGTCTAAGCGAAAATTGACAAAGTTATGTGTCAGTAAAACGTCCAGCGAATCTCGCTGTAGGATATGGTTCAATGACGTGAAGTGTCAGCAAGCGTTCGCTGAATAACGTACGTTTCAATAAATTTTGAAGTCCAGCGGTGATTATTAAATAAAACTAGTGAATAAAAAATTTACAAAATTTAAAATATAAGAAAAGAACACTACTGTGATAAATTAAAATTTGATGCATCTTGTAACTCTAAAAATATCATATAAAGCCACACCTTTTCGTCGAAACATGAATTTAAAGAATACGAAAAATGGAATGGTAAGAGGTGCAGCGCGAATGGTGATAAAATTTCATCATTCCGCGGGCGCGAAAGCGCCAGAGATAAGCCGCTCTGCACTGCGTCGAAAAATACGAAAATTGCAGAAAACCCACAGCTTGCATGCATCAAATTCAGGCATTTGCACGCTCTTGATATTTTCGAGCACGCCATCGCTTCGTCGAGCGCGGCTCGTCGGTCGATAACGGAAAAAGTATCGAGTGGCAAAAACACTAAGCCTTATACGCGGCTGGCCACCAATAAATAAACGATTCGCTCGGGTCTCTCTCTCTCTCTCTCTCTCTCTCTCCTTAAAACGAATATCCCCATCAGTGTTATCCGCGCGCGTAGATATCACGGCGGAACAAGTCCGATACACAGACACAGAGACAGACACAGAGACAACACAGAGGATAGGAGCGAGGGCGCATGTGTGGATGGTATATAGACTACACACGGCCGTGCGGGGGCTCGATCGACCTGCGGCTAATGCTCGCATCTGAAGAAGAAGAGGCCGAGGAAGCGGCCGAGCAAATTGCCGGAAGGGAGGCGACGCGCACCTGAATAATCGCGTCGCGCATGTGTGTCAACGTGCAGGCTGGACTTTATCGGCTCCGTTCGACTTGGCCTGCACGTGTGTCTATGTACGTGTAATACGTGTGCACGGCACACGCTCGGCGTGCTGTTGCTTTTATAGCAGCCTGCGCTCGATGCAAAGGGGACAACTTTTTCCGCGCGGCCCCTCTCGCTCTAATTCTTCCTCGCCCTCTGTCTCTGCCGTTTTATTGCCCTCTCCCGCTCTCGCTCACTTTATTTATCTTGCGCGCCCTTTCTCGCTCTTTCACTTTCGTTATTTATTGCTGCCTTCTGTTTATCTCGCTTGCGCTAGCGCTCATTTGCATTCTTATTTCGCCCTCTCGCTTTCGCTCTTCTTCCTTCATTTTCTCGCCCCGCTTTTTATCTCGTACGCAGACCACTCGCGGAGGTGTGTGTGTGTGTGTGCGTGTGCGTGCGTACACGGCGCCGCGAGAGATTGCTAATTATCATGCTGATTAAGCGTGCGAGTGCTGAGAAACCGAGTGTGCGCGTGTTATTACGGCGAGTTTCGTACAGAGGGAGGAGAGGCGTAATCTACCGACTTTTCGTCTCTCTTTCGCAGTTTTCTATTCTCATGTCCTCCCTTAATCATCGTCTTTCCGCGTTGCCTGTGCAGACTTGTCTATTTTTCTTCTTGTCTAGTTTTATGTCTTCGGCGTTCTTTTAATTTGCGTCTTTTTACGTCTTCTCTTTATATCTTCTATGAGCTTGATTTTCTCTTGTTCTTATCTTTTATTATATTTACCTTGTTTTCTTTTGTCCTTCGTGTTTTTTAATTTTTTATAACAAATGAGCATTGTTTAAAAATAAGTTTTAACAATAATTAAATTTGAATATTCAATTCGATATATTCACAGTACTCTATGTACTCGATATCATTGAAATTATAATATCTATACTTTATTATCTACTTTATATTTTGTGTATTTACTTAGTTTTATATGAGCCATATAGAATTCACTTGATTTCCATAAGGCTTTCTTCGTTGTTCTGTTTGTTCTTTTCTTTAAAATTCATACCACAAAATAATAATTACTTGTATTATTTTCAAATTGAGGTCCTATTACGGCACGCTAGTTATGCAAGTAAGCGTTTCCTTTGAAAGGAAATAGCGCAATATTGTTCTGTGGTTAATGAAAATACGAAGGGAATTCGCAAGTTTCTGTGGTAAACGTAGAATTTGTAGTATTTTATTGAAATGAAGAATCGCAAATCTATATTTTAAGTGGACGCAGAACTCGGGTACCTTAAGATCGGAGTCCGCATAGGATATGATCAATTAGAACCGACAATTAATTATATACATCTAGACATCGATTTATCCATAAATAGTACGACTTTTAAGGTAAGTCCGGGTGACATTACAGTCAGAATTAACCAGTGTGTATGTACTAAATTGTTAATTTATTTCAAATTAATTTAATTTTTATTGTTCACCGAATCTTTTGGAAAAAATATTGGTTTAAACTTGTATAGAGTCGTAGAATATAGACTATTGATTTATCGCAATTCGAATTAAGTATCTCTTTTTATACAGCTTTGAAATTTTAAAATTAATTCGATCAGTAATACTTTTAATGTGGCATCTTTGATCGATTCATCTACCTGCAACTTTCTAATTTCGATATTCAACCAGCTTCTTTACTTTAATTTTTTGTTCAAGTTTGTTTTATTTGGGTTTTATATTCTATTAGAATTTTAACATGTAAGGTACAGAATATCAGAGTGTAATTTAAAACAAAAATATTGACGATGTTGGTAGATCCCATCTTTTTTTCTTATTGACTAAATTTTAAATTGCCTACCTTCTAACTACTTCAATAATATTTTATTATAAAACAAAGTAATGACCTTTCTGATGTAATATAATGTGATTACAAATATTTTAATATTTTTAATAATTGAAATATAGTATGTTTTTTCTCTTCAACTAATATGCTCAATCAAATCGTTAATTTTCAATTTAAAAACATTTGCTTTAATTAGCGGCATAATGGACTATTGTGATTTCAGTTAAAATAAAGTCCATAAATTGCTGTGATCGAATAAATATGGGATATTATTACGCTTCGACAAAATTCTTTATACATTTAAATAAACATGTAATAATTATGATACTGTGTTTCTATTTTATAAAAACAATATCTTTTTTAAAAATAATTAAAATAAATTTCAACATAATATTTTCTCAGATTATATATCAAATATAATATGGTATGTAAATGTAGGATGAAATCTAATCAATAATCAATAATATTGTATAAAAAAAGCATGTTTTAACGGAAAGTTGCATTTCTGTTATTTCTGAAGCACTATTTCGGTAGACAGGCGAAATAAAAAGGAAATAATACTCACCATAATTAAATTTCTCGTTTACTCTCCCGCATTACCACTTTTTCGCCTTCATGTACGAAAACGTAATAAGGCTCTGACCGGCCCCACTTTTAAATTACGCGTCACTAACGAAGGTACTCGGTTCTATTTCATTTTCGCGCAGCTCTTCCCCCTATAGGAGCTTTCTTTCTCTTTTTTTCTATTTTTCTATCTATTTCTTTTATTCAGGATCTTTCTCCTACAGTCTAACATGTTATAAATATTTTTAATACTTTTTGCGTTCGATTTTATTTATTGTTCCCATAAATTATATTCAATTTTGATAATACTTACGAATAATATTATATTATAATTTTTCATAGCAAATATATATTTTCTCCATTAAGTCGAACTCTAATTAAGTCATATGTAATTTAAGAATCAAAGAAATTGGAAAAACCATAAAAGTTAAAACCTTCATTTCATACAGAGACGCAAACGATACGAGAGAGTTGAATCGCATGTCGCTCGCTTCCACAAATTTCACATGGTTTCTTTACTAGAACTCATCCATGAATATAGTTTTACGCTCACTCTTTTATACCATCTGAGTTTCATTCGGGTCGTGACTGCCGAGCACATGTACAAGTTTTTTCCAGCGTAGCATTTCTAGAGAACATTCGCCGCAACATACCCAAGAACATGCTACGTATATCAGTTTTTTCATGCCCCGAGTCCATTACGGAAAGCGAGAGCACTACAGGTGGTAGGTCAGCGTCTGATCGAGGTTAGCGCGCGTGAGCCGAGTGTCGCCGCCGCCGGCGCGCGCTGTCCTCAGAGCGAAACAAATCCCCCGATTCCGAAACTTCCTTTCCTTAATTTACTTTGCTTAGCCCCCTCCTCCCCTGCTGTTTCCCCGAAAAATCTTCTCAACTCTTCCGCACTTGCATCCTATTTATTTTCGTCGGCGAAAACTAATAAAACTGCAATATATACACGTCTCAGCTCGGCCCCGCTGCCGTCACTGGTAGTCTAATATATTGCATTAGCCTCGCTCTCACGCTGTCCATAGTCAAATTATACGTGGTTAACTAGTGCCGTCAGCAGCCCTGTCTCATTTCTTCTGCACTTATAATATACACTCGCTGAGCCGCCTACGCCTTTACGCCTGGCTGCATCCATCTCGTAAACCTGAGTTGGGTTCCCGGAACCGTTGAAAACTTCCACACGGACTGTGCTTGCGCGCGAAAATAATTTCGTGGCTGGGTAGTCTGCGCTTGTTAGCAGTGACTATATGCGACGGGAATGTCTTTTACATATAGGACTGCTATTTGTATTATAAAATAAGCGTTGAGAATGTACAGAGTTTTTTCAATCACACAGTTCTATGAAATATATACATTCAAACCGTAAAGAGGCCATGTGGAGGGGTTTCACATCACTAAGTAGAAAAATATGGAAATCGACGAAAGCGAGTGGAAAAGGGTATGTCACTTATGGGTCAATAGGCTATATATTAGGTAAATAAATCAAAGCACATGCATATACAATGATTTGGAAATACGTGAGAAATGATTTCATCTCACTATACTGCGCTGTTAAATACTTCATTTACTTTCAGTTTTATGAGAGGAATCGGCAGTAATCCAGGCGAAAATTGCAATATAAAAATTTGCCACTTGCATATCGCAATATAGAGCTTGTACAAATTGTATTGGAGTCATAATCTAAAACCATTAACATTTCTAGTGCACTTTTCCATTACCCGCGTAGAAATTGTTCCTATTACAGATATATTGGCGCTGTATTGGAAAAATGTATTTCCAATATATTCGCAATAGAGTCGCGCTAGTAATTGCGATACTATT
>JAYJLV010104157.1:0-11788 GCA_036873485.1 Torymus texanus | reverse complement strand
CACACACACACACACACACACACACACACACACACACACACACACACACACACACACACACACACACACACACAGCTGTCACAAGCCAATATATATCCATCAGACCTCGCGGGCGCCGCGCACGCGTGCTCGATCAGTCGCGCTACAACGAACCAATTGCATTTCATTAAATTAAATTACGCCCTTTATTCCGTTTAATTAACACATATATGCGTACTGTCTCGTTATATATTATGTATATTATATATTACACGGTATATATACAATAGAAACGGGTGAAGGCCGCGCGATCGACGAGCATTGTTGTTGATGAACATATATAATAACGGAGAAATCGGCGCATGCGCTACAAAGCTTATACTCGGTATAAAGAATATTATACACATCGCGGTGTGAGTATAAGTAGACGCGGAGTATACTAATCTGGAATTGCCGTGAGAATTTAGGTTAATATAGCCCGTATTATTCCGTCACCAGACGTGAATCTATCTCGCTCTCTCTCTCATGCTTTCGTGTATTGATCCCGTTTGCGCGTATGTATATACACATGTGTGCATCACACGGCGCATATATAGCATATACACACATCACGTGTGTGTGTGTATGCAGCATTGTTAAAGAAACATGTATGCCACAGGTTATATAGCAGTTAGGGGATGTATAACTAACAATTACGCATGTAAATCGATGATTGGTACAGCAAGGGTATACAGCAGAATTTAATTTATCCATATAGTTGATTAGAAAAGCCAATCCCTCGCTATACGAGTATCCAGAAAGTTAGATCATCGGCCGTGGAATTTGAAAATATAATCGAGGATTAGTCATGTATAGCGTGTCAGAAGAGAGCTGACACACAACGATGTTAAATATATGATTCGTTCATGCAAATTTATATCTAAAGTGTCCTAGTCTTATTACATCGATTGTATATCCACTATATTGTTTATAGCTATATCTTAACGTTTGAAATTCAAAGAAACCAGAACCATGTATTTTCAATACTTACTATACTGTCAAGTTGAATTCAATAGATCGTTATTGTATATAACAACTAACGCGACTATTAACCTGTCAAGTATACATATACACGGAGAGAAATTCTCTAGTAAATTTTACAAGATACTACTGTAATTCTCTCACAGACTGCCTATATTGGCATTTTTACAAGAATTTTTTAGAAAAATTTGTAGGTTGCTTAAAAAAAATCATATGTTTCTTATAGAAAAATTCATAGGTTTTTTACAAAAATTCGTAGGTTCCCTGAAAAAAAATTACAATAGTACATAGTAAAATTTATCAGATGAGCAGTCTGTGAGAGAATTACAATAGTATCTTGTAAAATTTATTAGAGAATTTCTTTCCGTGTATGTATACATCTTATATCCCTTTAGATTTTTATTATTTTACTTCTTCTTGTCAATTCTTATATTATATCATGAGAAACTTCTTACCGCGGAGAAACACGATAGGAAAAAGCCAGAGGAAACGGAGAACAAAAAAAGTCATTCACCATCATCATCATCATCTTCAGCACTCACACCCACCCATACATCTCTACTCCTACATATCTACCATCCGTCGACCCACTCATCAACCGGTACATAAGCACCGTTCAATTATATATACGCATCGAGGCATTCGCAGTAGCCATAGTACCAGCAGCAGCAACAGCATCCCCGCAAACGACAATTTTATTAATAATAATCGGACAATAAGCAACGACGACGTACCTCTGAGATCATAAATAATGCATGGCATTCGCAACCCGACAGTAGAGACGCATACGTTATATTATGCGATTCACTAGGAGAGTAGGCGCTGTAATTTAATACGTACATATATGTAATAGAGGTGGTCGAATGCCTGTGATCGAGATAGATATATAACTATACATGTGGAGAGAGAAATAGAGAGAGAGAGAGAGAGAGAGAGAGAGAGAGAGAGAGAGAGAGAGAGACAGAGGGAGGAGAAACTGAAGAAGACGCAGAGGAGAGCGAATTCGTTTTGGTTTTTGGTATAGAAAAATTTTTCTATATTGGTCCGTTGCAGGGTTGTGATATTATATGTGTATATTATAAGTGGAGATAAGTGTTTCCGTGTCGATTGTATATTAATTATTTCAAATGAAAAACCGAGTTATATGTACTTTAATAATCGAGTTTGTCGAAGAGTAAATATAAACTATAGCATAGAGGAATAAAGAATCCCGCGACCTACAAAAAGCACATATAGTTGTATATATACATTGAGAATAAATGTACGCGTGTTTTACAAAATAAAATCAAGTTACCTTACCACGGTCTATATACAATGTAAAGTTATGAAAGAACAACAACACAGTGAATCGAAACTTCACCACTGCAAACCAATAATACCCCTAACCCCCATCTACACTTATAACTCGCTTTCTCACGTAAGCATTGCCAAACGGATCCTTAAACCGGCGCATTAGCGCGTGGATTACGATGCCTACATACACACACACATACACACACATTTACTCCTTACCCAACTCACATGCATGTACGACAATTAAACAGCTCCACGCGAGTATAATACATATAAGATCGCCCTGAGTCTGTTTCCTAATTCGCGCTCCACATGTGTTGGTTCTCTCTGAGACTTTCACGTCCGCAATGCGCTCGTATACACACATACATACATATATGCACAGGAGAAAAATAACGAAGGAGGAAACGTACGCGGAGCGACAACCGTCGTGTGCAATTTATGTCGCGCGAGCATTGTGTGCTACGCCTATAGGGGAAGGGTATATGTATACGTACGTGTGTTGGCTGTACGCCGGAAGTGAAACGAGGAAAGACTCGCTGATGCCAGAAGTTACATCGTGCACGAGTATATATATAGACGAGTGGGGAGTTTTTTTTATTTCGTATGGTTATAGGGATGGTTGAGCGATTTTTTCTTTTAGCATGTGTATGAGAGCTTACGGTGAACCTGTGAGATATATGTATATAGGTATAGTTGAAAAGTGTGTTACGTTGAAATCCCAACTGTGTAGGGGTGAGTCTTAAGAATGAATTTTTTATAGAGTTGTCTTTTGTAATTGTATACGGTGATATAGGTAGTCATTGTGGGGACGTACAGTATGGTTGAGACGTATCATTTATGAAATTCCAATGAAATTAATCTTGAATAGAAACGACAAGTGTGTGATTAATCGATTCATGAAAATAATGCCCTTTTACGAACATCGGCATCCTCCCCTATAAACACATGAAAATATGATGCATAATATATACCAAAAATTATTTCGTCCCGATAAAACCCACATTTAATGACAATACAACAATTTTCAAATATGTATATATTCCATCTTGCAATAAAAAACCAATCTTATCAAGCCCTTATCAAAGAACTTCGACGTAATCTTACATAAACTATACTCCCTCCCCGCAATCGGCACTAGTGTGTGTGTATGTGTATCCCCTTACTATCACTTTCTCCATTCTCTACCCCATCACCCATAAAACCATTTATTAACTGCATCTCGTACCTCATAAACACACCATTTCCCGCGCCTTCCTGCCTGCTTACGTTTGCGAAAAATCACACGAAGAAAATAAAAGTATATACGCGACCAGACCACGTACCAAACAATACTCCTCTCTCTTTCTCTCTCTCTCTCTCTCTCTCTCTCTCTCACTCAACCTAATAGCCCGTGAACCTCGCTCTCCCCTTTTGATAATTAAAAAACAAAAAGAATAATAAAATAAACCGCTTCTTACAGTTTCCGGCCGTTATAATAAACGCTAATCAATACAACTTCATCGACTTTCCCCACGTTATACTGTGCGACGCGCACTTCGGAAACGAGAGCATATTACCACCATAGTTGCAGTGCTGGCACTTGCAGCAAGCCGAGGAGAATTATGATTGCAGTTAGTCGCCTGTTCCGGTACTATATATATACACTGAGACGAGCATTTAACCGATTTTGCTGCTACTATACGATAATATCGTTTTCTTTCATTCGTTTTTTTTTTTTTGAAGAGTCTACGCGCGTGCACACGCCTGTTTTCTTTTGATGAGGGGGTCTGCTACTGCTGTGTGGTTATTAGGGGTAATAATCGTGAGCCGAAGGAAAAGTTGCTAGTATAGTATATGAGTGGCTGGACCAAATGCCGAGAGAGAGAGAGAGAGAGAGTGTAATATGTAGGTTGAAAGATTTCACTAGGGAGAGAGGGAGCAAGAGTTGTTCTTTGTGTGTGTGTGTATATGAGTGGTAGTTGTAGATGCGAATTTCGCGAGTGAAGTAATAGCGCGAGTATTTATTATATATATATATATATATATATATACACACACACACACACACACACGCACGCGACTACTATATGGTGTAATTTATTGTCTCGATAGAGTTGCGTTCGATTTAGCGGAGGGTTGGATTACCGGTTTTAGTGATGGTTTATATAGAAGGGGAATAAACTAAAACTGTAATAGATTGAAGTAGATTAAAAGCGATTTCTTTAATAATAGCATAAGGGCATGTCGAAACTGGTCTGAAATTACATTTTCTCATATTTCCTGTTACTTTTAATCAGAGTTTCTGTTATTATTCTAATTGTAGTTGTCATCCGGCATTTGTTATATACCAGACGACAATGATTTTTAAGAAAACAAAATTCGGCATAATTAATTTAAATAATATAAAATTCGATATGGAAATCTGTAATTATGGCCGATCAAAAGCCGATTTTCAAAGTATTAACTCTCTCTACCGCAGCTATATAAACTTTATTTAACGTAGCGCTTAAGTACAGTTTTTCTCGTTATTTTAAACCGGCTAAGAGCCGGCAGTAAACCTCTCTCTCTCTCTCTCTTTCTCTACCAACACAACGCTGAATTTTCAATTTCCAAGCGCGAACCATTGAGAAACGACTTATATCTATATATAGCACGACACGCGTATACTCGCGGAAAATAGGATTAGCTTTTATCTCGTTCTCAAATCTCTATTAACCAGTGTTAACTATTGAAAATCCAACTAACAGTAGGAAACACGCATGCGCGTAAGTTTGTGCAATTGGAAACAATAAAATTATACGTTGATCGGTTAGTAACCGGAAAAAAAGTTGCAAAAAGAAATACTGAACGAGCCCCCGGCAATTCAAACTTTAACCGTCAGCTCGTAAAACACTATACGCGTAAGTGTATATATAACAACGTCACAATATAGACCCACAGTGTGTGTGTGTCTGTGTATATATAAAAATTGTGCAACGACTTTCACGCATATATATACACTCATCATCATCGGTGTTTACGCAGTTCTCAAAAAGAGCAAAAAACAATAGAAAAAAAACACGATGAAAATGTATATATTATACGGTATTATATACACAATACGGTTCCCCGATTGTTACGAGGTATCCGCGGACTTGGACGCCAAAGACTTTTCTTTTTTTTTCTGCACGTAACCTATATATATATACATATACATCGCCGAAAGGCTGCCGTCCTCCCGTCGTCGTTTTCTGCATTGTAATTAATACGTAACTAGCTGAGTTTCCGCTAGCGTATCGGACGTTCAGTCACTGTCGCTGATTTTTCGGAGAACCAAAACCCCAACCGAGCTATACGTAATAATACACAATCGCGCGTTGGCATCGTTCAACGAACTCTCTCTCCCTATACACACATATATATATAATGTTCATGCGCACTCGTCGCATCCGATATATACCGATTGGCTGTTAACTTATAAATCCAAAAATATATACTCATTATAAGTGTGGATATATAGGTATATATAAAGATTAACATTCGACATTGCTCCACTACGTAAAGCCATCAGCGGTGAGTATAAGTATTGACGCAACCCTTTTTGCGAAACAACGAGCAGTCGTGCTATCCCACCACTGCCCGTAGCGCAATATCCCCGTATCAAATTAACGTTTCACACCACGTGTTGGAGAATCAAGACGGACAAAAGGTATAGCATCGTATACCTATACATAAAATCCAGAATTATATCCCCATCACAGCTACCCGGTTAATTAGACATTTAGCGCATTAACCACACACACACACACACACATCACCCAGCGGTCAGTTATATTCCTCGACATATAGAAATCACCACCACGATTTGCTCTACAATTCTCGAGTGAGGTAAAGTTACGTAATTGATTTGCGAAACCTTATCCTAAGAGGAGGAGGACGAATAGACATCTATATGTGGAGACGAGACGATATCGTTAAAGGATTTCGGTGCGCGCGCGCGCACGCGAGAGATCTTTGTCTTTTTTTCTTTTTTTTTTTTTTTTTTTGAGTGTATAGAGTATAGTAGATCTCGAGCCGATGAGTCACACTGTGTGATGATGGTATATACAGAAACGACGAGTAGTGGAGCGCACGCACGTGACGCAATGCACTGCGGCGATCAGTAGTGTATAAGTAACGGGGGTCGAAAGCTGTTAATTAAGGCGCCGCTTAATGCTACTGTCGCTGTCGTTTCTTCCTTCAAGCTGGATTAATTAGCTTTAAGTGAGCAATGACAAAGTTACCGCGTGTTTTGGTGTATATATGTGTGTGTAACGAGAGAGAAAGAAGTGTATATATAGTGACCCGCGCGAATAATTTTATATCTCGCGGTGCATAACGAGCGCGAAGGTAAAGTTTAGTTAATTATAGTTTAACTAAGGAAAAGCTTGTGTATATATGTATATAGTGAACGCTCAAATGCGTGCAAATTTCATTCTAAAATTCACATCGAATTAATGGTAATTGTTAATTTATTTTATATTATATTTTTTATTATTATACATATAGTTTAGTAAATGAGCAAAGGAAATTGCACAGTGCGCGCGCGATATATATATATATAGTGTGGCGTAAAATTTTAATTCGCTCGCCTTTGTAGAAAAAAAAAATCTTAATTAGCACACTACTGCATCCACCTTGCGCGAACAATCACTCAAATAATTGTATTCCGGGTTGCATAATTAAAAGGGAAACTGGTATAGCAGCAGCAGCAGCAACGAAAGAGTGAGAGGGAGAAGAAAAGGAAAGGAAGAGAGAGAGAGAGAGAGAGAGAGAGAGAAAATAAGAAACGCTCGCCAGGTGTTTAGCATAAGGTCGAGGCAATTTCAATCGGCTATTAGAGAACTTTGAATTGAATGGTATGGTATATCACGGTTGAGCGAAATCGCGCCTTTGGGATATCGCAATTTCTTGGTTTTTTTTTTTTTTCTCAACAGGGCGAAATGTATTATTACACAAGAGATTTGAACTCGCGATTCGTATACATACGTAAATACATACACGCATACGCACACAATTGCGGCAAATTGTTTTGTTCTGTAAGAAATTAAAAAGCGTTTTAATGTATAGTATTCCGAATTAGGACGGTTTGTGGTAATTTGTGCGTGGAAGCTTGAGCAAACGTTAATGTATAATGTAGTTATGATTATTACACGAGTTATCCAGTAAAAAATCTCGCTTATAGCATTTTTGTATTACTTAGTAGGATATTTTTGTATACTTATTCTAGAAAGCTGATGTAATGTTTTTCTTTCTGCGTGTATATACAAAGAATGGTTTGAAAAAGTTTAAGAATAAGGATGCGCGTATTGACAATATATATACCAGTCTCTGAATCACATCACGGTGAATCACTAAAAAATTTATAATTATATAATAACGGTATATATCGCAAATATATATGGAAAACAAAACATCGAACATCATCGAGAATTCTCATAAAATATACTTCGTGCATAATTGTAATCGTACACTACTCGTAAGAAAATAATTTTTAACCAAAACGTTTGATTAATATATACACATACACACACACACATACATAGTCGGTCGCATCCTTTATTCATAAAATGATATTTTCGGTTTGTTGTTTTTTTCTTCTATCCAATATTAAACGTATCCGTAGATATATATTATGACGCTTGCGGCTATACCACTAATTTATTGTTCACGACACGTTTCACGATTTGCGCACGAGAATGTAATAACGCTTATTGATAATCAATAGCGCATGTATATATGCACGGCGTTCTTGACGTTTCCGCTATTGTGCGCCTTATACAGCGTCAAGCATAAGTGTATACAAAAGCGTGTTATACAAATGTGGACAAATGTTATTTGAAAATTTATAACTTGTGATAGTAGCAGCAATTATGCGCGCCGGCAGAGAAAGAATTGTAACTTTTTTTAATGTTTTCTTCACTCTCGGTATATGGTTCGAGGAAATTTTTTTTTTCAAATTATAATAAGAAAATATATAACGAGACATTTTACATTCAAAATCTGCTATTAGATGTTAAATATTTATGTAAAAAAATTAAGTTTCTAAATAATTAAATGAAAGTCATTTGATTACCCAACGCTTTTATATAATTTATAACATTTTGCTTAATTTTATATTATAATTTTAACACTTCCGAGGGGGGCAGTCACGGAAAAAAATTACGTTCCTGTCTGAATAGCCAATGAAATCACTTGCATAACGCTCGTCCACTAAAACCGAACCAATCTATTCAATAATTACAACTCAATTCTAAATACACAATTCCTTTAACCTTTTCACTCAACACTAAATGCACTGAACAATATCGTAACGATAAAAACCTTAATTAGTCCCTCTCTCTCTCTCTCTCTTAGATGATCAAACCATAAAAATTGAAAAAAATTTCAATATCTCTACCTTGAGGCTACAAAACTTCTACAAAAAAGTCTCAGTATTTACATCACAGTCCACTTCGCAATCCCATCACGCGGGCGCGCAGGTATATAAGTAGCCCAAACTGTTCGTGACTCATCGATGATTCACAACTCGCGAAGTATAGCGAATTCCCTTGCGATTCCGGTCCACCTACATCTCAAGAACGACGTCGATCCTTATTGTAAAACTTCCATTCGTTTTTTACGTTTACGCGGTTACAGATTATTATATAAATATATATATATATTGAACGTTGTTGCTTCCCTCACTATAGCCGATAGGAAATTGAGAGAAAAAGCGAAGCGCGGAGAAAATACGACGAAGTTTTCATTCACTTTTGCCAAGCGATAATTATATATAATATATATAAAAGTACCGATGCTATCGCAACCGCAGAAACCGCAATGTCCAAGGCGCGTATACCACCAATGAAATCGTAAAGGTAGTATATATACGGTAAAGGACGTTGAAGGGTCGTAGTGGAAATGCCGACACACATAAGAGAATGATATCAAACACAATAATATTGTGTCTGTGTATTATAAAAAAAATCTGGGTTTCCAGTTTAGACACGTACTGTTGGATGATATTTCTCAGAAAAACAACAACGCAATTTATGAGAGCATAAGAAATTCATTCTTCATATTGTATAAATTACCAAACGCGATACAACATTACATTTTTATGTACCTAATGAATCATATATTCAATGAGAAATTAAAAAAAAAAAGAAAAGAAAAGAAAAATACATGAAATCGCAAACCACGTAGAACCTCAGAGCAATAGGAAGTAAATCATTTCCTAGAACGTAAAGTAATATTAGAAAATGAAAACACAACCGGTATATACACCACATATATATATATATGTATATCGGAACCAAAACCTTACGTAATTGCCCACAAAAATAATCACACCTCTCCGCACACACACACACATATATATAATATCCACTTTCATCTACATTATTTACATAAATATATAATAAAAACGAGAGTATCACATCTTATCACACACTCCAAGCTCTCATACAACACACACAGACATACAAAACACTTTTCCATACAATTCATCATCAAGCTAACAAGCATTCCGCATCTTCATCCATATATATCCATCGTCTTTCCCAATACATTTTCTCACTCTTCCATCCTCCCGCGCTCTATTTATCATCTACATCCAATCCGTTCGACACAGCTCAAAGGACATACAAACGTATACATATATCTATAGTAACAACTCTGCAGGACCTGATGGGCGGGAAACAAGGAAGAAAAAGGGAACGCGCGCATGCGCGCTACGGCAAGAGAGAACAACCGTTAGACGGTATATGCTCTTCGCTGCGCACACTTGACTTTGTGGAACTCGCGCGCGCTGACACGCTTTGGGTGTTGCGATAACGACGGGAAAAGAGAGGAGGGATATGAACAATGAGCGAAAAAAAACAACCAACAACTACGCAGCCGGCGATACGCGTTTTATATTTATTTTCCTTTTTTTTAAGGTATATGAACGTCGTTTGCATTACTTTTGGGACTTTTGAAAGCGGAACGCATGTGCGGGTTATTAAAATTTGTAAATTTTTGTAGAAATCGCATCGTATACTTATGCGATATACGGTATAACTATAGTGTGTATGTATATAAATTTGCTATGGATTTTGTACGCGCGGGGCGAATGTGGATAGGACGATTATCAAGAGAGAAATTTTGATTGGGAATGCATGTTATAATGTGTAAGTAAGTGTGTGTATATATATATAACAAGCGCGGAGAATTTCAAAGAGTGTAGGTTTTCCACGATTTATAATAAGAGAAAACAGAGAATGGAGATGATTGATATTAATAACGAGAGATTGCATTCAATTATATATATATATATATACACACACACACACACACACACACACACACACACACGCGCGCGCGGGTTTCTAAAAATTTAATCACCTCACGCGCCCTCGCGCGTACTGTATATTATATATGTCGTTTAAGCTTTCTTTCGACTTAAGATCCAAATGTATAAGAATATATATCTTCCGATAACAAACGTTATTGTGTAAAGTTATATACATTCTTTCTGATATACCTTAATTATATAGTTGTTATACTCTGTTACTACAACACTATTTTTCGCGATTTATTATAAAAACAGTTATCACACAATATAGGTATCCTCTCGAAAGATAATGCGGATACGACAATTTATAGTTTACAACAACCACGCCTGTGTAAAACCAGTTAATTACGTTTCAATCTTTCTCTCAGCATTTACATAAACCCTCCTTACAATAACAACAACAACGCAAAAAACCCCCGTAAACCGTCCAGTTACATTAACGTAAAACCAACATCCTTTGTACTCGTAAATCACAAAGTTCCGACAACACAGCAACTGCAATAATAATATCCACCCCCGCAATGCTTATTAGCTCATTATAACCGAACCTAACCGTAAACCATAACAAACTGCGCGCTTCTATGCTCTTCCTCTATATAACGACTTCAGAAAAAAAAGAAAACGTCCCTCACGGCACGTAAGAAATGTAAGATAAAAATTTTCATACGAACCGTAGTAGACGCGCGTCGTGCAAATAAACAAAGAGTAAAGAACCGGAAGGGAGAGCAAAAAAAAAGAAAGAAAAGAAAAACCGTTAGGGACAATTAAACCTGGGGAATTTTAGCAAACGATTCGACACCGATTGCTGCAGCTCCGCTGAAATGATTTTTCACGGGACGTGAAATTTTGCAGTCGAGCTCTCTCCTCTCTCTCGTTGTTACATAACAAGAACTGTTGAAGCTCTCTTTTCAGTCGCGTGGAAACGTTGTGTTGTGTCACGGTTCAGAGGATCTCTTTCTAGATGTCCCGGTGATCGTTTGGTGAATTGTTTCCCTTCTTTTTGCTTAGTCGGTAGGGGGTAATCGACAGCGAGGTACTGATTGATTGACATCTCTTACTGAGTGAAATGTTATGCCGATATAAGACATGCTATACCTATATATATATACACACACACACACACACACACACACACACACACACACACACACACACACAATGCCGATTGATCATTGCTTA
>JAYJLV010104156.1:0-36995 GCA_036873485.1 Torymus texanus | reverse complement strand
AATAGTATACGCACCACGAGAGGAAATTTGGAAACCCTACAGCTCGTGTTTGCCACCCTCGCCTTCGGCTCGGGTGGAAATTTACACGAGCTGTGGACTTTCCAAGTTTTTTCCTCCCTAGATGCGTAATATACTATTTCTCTGCGAATAATGTATACGTCAACTGAGATGATAACACTTTTGTCCTGCTTAGTTTCTAAATAACATTTGTCCTAACTATTAGACGCGTAAGAAGTTAATATAAACACGTTTACATGCAACTTGGTGCAGCAACTCTATAAGACCGACATTTCGCAACAAACTTGCGTAATCAAGATTAATAACGGTTGGAGCACACGCGCGCGCGTGGTACGCTATTTTTTCATTAAAAAGTCAGAAAATTTGTCACGTATTATACGCGGCAGCAGGTTTTTCATGTCCTGAATATCAACATTTTTCATTCGTCTATTAGTAAAGATATAATTAAAGATCTTTTTTTTAAAAAAATCAGTGTTATATATACTCATCAAACATGCTATCAAATTGTATAATGGACAAAGGTACCCAAGTATACATACAGAAACCATCGAATATATAAATAAAATACTTGTAAATTAGAAAAACAACGATAAAAATCAAAAGCTTTTTTAATAATCCCGAATAAATTTTTTAGTCGCGCGTAGCAATTTGAACGATATACGTCGCCCGGAAAGAATACAGAGCACTTTAATCAACTTCCAAAGCAATCGGGAAAACCTCTAAACCAAACACAACCCGACGTATAGTTCACCCCGCGACGAAAAAGAAAGTCACACTAAATTACCGGAAATTCGAAGCCAAAGCAGACGCGAACAACGACAGTGTTCTCGCGGTTTACAATGGCTTAACTTTCTCGCGGTGTGCTAGGATAGGGGAGTGGGGGAGAGCCATTCGTCAGGCCGATTTATTTCCGGGGGGGGCGCCACGATGATAGTAGGAACGGGGGGTAGTTGTGGAGAGAGGGACAAAAGTTGCGAGCCGTCGTCTCGCTGCCAGAAACGTGGAGGAACGTTAAGATAATAGCAATAAATCCGGGGTGGCGCAGATGGCGATTATTTCGAGCGGGGATTAACGCGGCGAATATTGGCACGTGGGGGGCAATTAAAGAGGCCGGTCGGCACGATTTTCAAAGGTGATTTCGCTTGTTGGCGGATATTTATGTGTGACCCGAGGTTCCTTTTGCTTCTTGTTTGTGTAGTACGTGTATTGGTGTATGGTAGGTTGTTATCAATGTTCAATGCTTTCCGATGCTCATTGTACTTTGTCATATTCTTTGACTGCAGGATTGCGAAATTTTTAAGGGTTATTGACGTGTTGAGACTGAAACTCGCTGTTTATATGCGATATGTATATGTTAAATTTATAGATAATGTTGATTTTGATAAATAAATAAATAATGATAGTATGTTTTGTCTGTGCGTAAAATTAAATTTTACGTACGATATACAGTCGGTGTGTAATACATTGATAGAAAATTGTAGGGAAAAATTTCTATATTTTTATTTAATGTGACAATATTTTCTCAAAACTAAAATTATTACCATATTTTTTGGAAACCATTCCTATTTCATGTGATAGTTTTTCCTTTAAATATTGTAAAAATGTTGGTTCTGGCTCAATATTGCCGAATCATATAAAAATATAGAAATTTTCCCCTATAGTTCATAACAGTATCATATAAAAAATTAAAATGTTATACAAGACGGCAAAAAACTTTTTTTAATACTTACATGCGTAAAATTAATATTTACAGAGCAACAGAGTGAGTAACAATTTTACGCTCCCTGCTGCATAAAATCTCATTAGTGTCTTTTTTGCATAATATGAGGTTTTGTGGCCTAATTTTTTCACAGCTTAACGTTACTGAAATACTATTCTTTAATACAATAGGCGCAATTGTTTATACATCAGAACTATGGAAGCGTACAATTTAACGACGTAAATAAAAATGAATGCATACTATACCCGAAAAAAGAAATTTACACTTATTTTATCCTCTTTTTGCTTCTATAATTACAGAATTAAACAACCCACATCATGTTCCTCGTTCCGTACATTGATCTCGCGTGCTTCAACGTATTTCACGAAGACTGAAAATTCTCTATAGTTTCCCTGTGGCGCTACACGAGTTTGCCCGGGTATATAGGAATAGAGTCGACGTCTCGTCGCGTGTATCCCGAGAATTTTCGCCTAACTCGCTGGCTGGTGCTGCAACGCTCGCGAAGGATTAGCTTGATTTTGCTCATTCTCTTTCAGCGCGGTGGTATATTGTAGCTACATCGAGAGAAAAGCTGATCAAAATAATATCATAATATCAATCTAATTACATTATAATTATCACATTCTTTTTCAACTACAATATAATATCTTCATAAAGATATACTTTAGCCTTGATGATTTTAAAATTACTTCAAAGTAAAATCTCTGCTCTCACAACGGGAAATTGAAAAGTAACGGATTATCCGGACTCATTCATATAAGGTCAATTAAATTTTACGCACATCAAGAAGTCACACCACGTTCCACAATTGAATTAAAATGACGACTGCTTTCAGCAAATATATCGAAATACCACTGCATCCCCATATAATTATCAAACGATCACACCACTGCTGCTATTCAAAAACTTATTCTACCAACAAGGAAACCCTGTCCGCATTGAATATGCATTCGCCGCACGCGTTTAACTTGGTCACGCGCACCCCCACACGCGTCGGTCAGTTTTGCGAAACAAGGTCGCAGCACGCGGCTGGAATCGTAGTAGTAGTACGCGCGCAGCCCACTGCACTATGCGTTTGTTGTTAATTACTTCGCTTTCTAGGTATTTCAATTCTGCGCTTTGAAACATTTCGCTACCGCGGAGTTGTTTTTGATGCTGATGGTTATTTTGCGCTTAGCGATTAACTCGCGATATTTTGAGGATATTTACAGGAATTATTAACGGGCCGGAGCCTTTTGTTCAAGTGAATGTATACGCGAGTTTTGCGCGTGTATTTCTTTTTGTCTATTGACATAGTTATTATTAATATCGGTTCGTTAAATTACGAAAGTTGATAATGTAGTTCGTATTTCTGCATCGTGTAACTGTATTAATGTAACAAATTGAGTCCGAAATTGCTTTGCTATATAGGAGGAAGTTATTCTAACGATCTTACAGTCTATAATGTATATCTGAAATCAGATATTGTATGTAAATAATATATTTACATATAATTTTTCTAAAACTAAAGTCTCGCATCCAGTTGATACACGGCTAAGGTGCTCCTACTCTTTACACATATACTTTCTCAGCAAAGACATAAAGCTACTTCTCGGATCACTCCACTTCTACACACACATATCATAAAACACTTATTTCCTATACCTTTTTTAATTGTTACCGCACTCTAAACGCAACACAACACGACTATACCCTCGGTCCGCAACGCCAATTATTTCTCAGCGAGCAACGGTCCGTCACCCCCCAAGTCCCATAAAGCAGCGTCCGCAAGCCACATCTCGCCTTTCTCTGTCTCTCTCTCTCTCTCCTTCTCTCCTCCCTGAGAGAAACGAGCAAAGAGGAAACGGAAAAACCGTGCCGTAACTCGCGGCCACTTTGCGCGCGCGCGTCTTTCCCACGCGCGAACGGAAACGGAACGAAGAGCCTCCGGCCCTCGTCGCTACCATCGCCGCGCTTTTATCCAATTATTTTTACACGCGAGGCTTTCAGCTTTCTTTCTCTCTCTCTTCGCGCCGGAAGTAATCCGTATGCCTTTATTGGCGCGGCTTCCGCGCGCTGCTCTTATCGGAGGTAAAACTCTCGCTCGCGCGTGTATTTATACTGCACTTTGGTTCGCCTGACGTGTACATATACATATATATATACACATACACATACGAGCGATTAGACGACACGCGGGGAGAAAATTGCCATGAAAGCCGTTACCAGCGCGCGCGAGCGCGTATATATACTACGCTGCGCGGAGCTTGGAGCCGACCGTTAATTTGGGTTAACGAAATCTGCGACGGCCAAGGGGGATTAGCTACTGCTGCTAGTGGAGGGGGGGAGAAGAAGACGAGGGAGAGCGCCTCTGACGGCAACTACGTGAGTTAGACGCTTGACGACAGAGCTTGTTCTTTGCTCGAATATATTGAATGACGAGGAATTAAGGTGAAATAATAATAATTGTATATAGCGGGACGAAAGTAAACGCAACACATGTTCTGACTGACTGCGTTCCTTTTGAATGTTTCATTTGGTGAAATAATGCTCACTAGCCGCGTACATTTATGTGCTCTCGTAAAATTTTAAAGGCCTTCGATAAAATGGCCATGAATGGGAAATACTTATTTTCGAAATATTTCATAACCATTTGAGCGCGTAAATAAAATAACAGTTTGGGGAAATGTTGTCGGTGTAACAATAGAGGAAACAAGATATATAAAAATTTTACAAATAAATTTAAGAATTGTCGCTACAACTGTTACGCGTGTTCTATGTACACATAACGTGTCCTTCGCGTGAAAAAATTTCAATTTCAGCACCGAGTCGACACGCATTCATTTTACTCGTGTCATTATATCATAGATGCCATTTTATCAGGAAACTACAGATCGTTCAATTTGTATTCAAATAAAATAAACGTTTTATTCTTTAGAACTGTATTCGAAAAATTCCAGCTGTCGAACAATTCCAACTTTTGTATCCCCATCTAACGTTATTATTCATTAAATGCAAAAATTTTCGGTTAAAAAAACCTTACAATATTTCCACATTTCATCTTTGACGATGTACTTCAAAAAATATTTTTCGGTAGCAATCGTTCCCTTTCGAAATCGACAACTATACATTTCTCCCCCTACAATTCTTCATTTGCGCGGAGGAAAAAATCTGTTTACATTATACAATCAAAATGACATCGATGTTGGGGGTGAAGGAACCCTGCCAAAATTTCGTACAATCGTATCCTCCATACATCAATCAAAAATCAAACAAACGTCCCAAATCTGCTTGAAAAAAGGCTCGCGCACTCGGTGGCAAAAAAATATAAATATTCGAAATTCCCGAAACGCATGCTTACTCTCTCTCTCTCTTCCTCACAAAATCACGGGTTTATTGTCGACAGTATACACACCCACACACACTCTCTCTCCCTCTCTCTGACTGCGGTGCAAAACTGCTATCGCTCCCTTTCCAATAGTTCGCCGCCCCCTCCCGGTCTCTCTACCTATTGCGCATTTTTTCCCTTTCATCTCACCCGACCTTTTCCCAGCCCGCGAGCTGGAAGAGAGCTCAGTTCGCAAAAAAAAGTGAACTCAAAGGGACGAGAGGCAGTAGCAGTAGAGGCACACACGACGTCTCCAGAGTGCTACACACCCACGCGGTCTGGCTATTTTCGTTCGCGGTGGTGTACTCGTGTTGATGCTCGTATTGTATGTATGTGTGTACGACAATGGGTGAGCGATCGCAAAAGAGACTTGTTTGTTTTAACACCCTTCTGCTTTGGCCGGGTGACGGTGAGAAAGAAAGCGAGCTGGTGGTATAAAGGAGGAGGAGAGTGGTTTTGTGTATAGTGACGCGAGTAGCCGCACAGATAAATGAGAAATAGCTTCACGTAAGTTAATCTGGTAAAAATTGCCTTTTTTCAATAAATTAATAATTTTTAATCCAAACTGAGATATATTACTAAAATTTCGATACCCTCGTAATCTCTCAGATCACCAACACATCACAGTCCCCTTAACATTCGCCAACCTTTCTGCTACAAAAAAAACAACATATTCGAACCTATTATATCTCCACACACCCTCTGCACATTTGTTCCTACAGCCTCCTGTATAATCCTTTTCTCTCTCTTCCGCGCGTTCACTTCATTACCGCACACACACCTCGCACACAACCAACCAGCAACACGCGAAATCACACGACCTGCAATCCTGGTCCTTCCACTCTGTCTCTCTCTCTTCTCTCCCCTCGTAATCCGTATCCACTCGCTAGCTCTCGTCGTAGCAAACACGAATTCCGGGTACACCGGCGCGTTGTAAATGAAAGGACGGCAGCAGGCAACGACGACGACGATGA
Source organism: Torymus texanus (assembly GCA_036873485.1). Taxonomy (NCBI): domain Eukaryota; kingdom Metazoa; phylum Arthropoda; class Insecta; order Hymenoptera; family Torymidae; genus Torymus; species Torymus texanus. The sequence continues at coordinate 30,916 of JAYJLV010104156.1, read as the reverse complement.
TGGGCGAATAATGACGTCACTTAATTACGCCGACAGTCGGCGGCGTTGGTGGTGGTAGTGGTGGTAGCAACGGTCGCTCGCTGAAATCTGGTCGCCATAGTCCCTATATATACCCCCTCGCGTCCCTGACACTTTGACGTTTCGCGCGTTGTGGCAACCGCGCTTAGCGCGGATTTCTCTCTCCCCTCCAATCCCGCGCGTGCTGACGGATTTGCGCATTAAACGCGGACGCGACGAATGGAAAGCGCTTAAATGCGATTTGCCTACGGGCACAGTGGATGGCTTTTTTAGGTAGGAGGGGAATGAGAAGACAAGAGAGAGAGAGAAGTAGTTGTCGTGTAATGCAGTCACTGCGAGAGTTCGTTTCGTCGAGTCTTATAAAAGTTGGATGGAAGTACGTTTTACCTTACCCCCTCATTCCATAACGCGTCGACGAGAGATGACAACGACGGCTTTCGCGTCGTAAGCTGTTTTGTGTCCGAAACCTGTCGTAGCGTTGCATTCAGAGGACAAGAGAGAAATGTTGAATGTGTTCTCGTGTATGCATACTATGTATAGAATATTTTCGCGGTATATTATTTCAGTAGTTCGCAACTATATAAATACGCGTTAAACCCCATAGTCTATATATCCAAAAACTAATAAAGACTCGAAGGGGTGGCAGAGAAGATCCATGAATTTGGCCAATCCTATGAAATATTAAAAGGTGTCAGGGTCGGCCGACTTAAGCCCGGACTCGAACTACTTACTCTCGGGCCTCCCTTCATATCCTCTTAATCGGCTTTCAGCGATTTCCAGCCACGTTTCTCTAACTTCTACGGCTCGATTTCACCTTTCTTAAACGCCCGCGTGCCCACTGACTTCGACTAATCATCGTTTTTGCAGTAGTCTATGTATATATATGTATATATGTATAACGATAACAATGCCTTACCACGGTTTCATCAGAGCGACTGCATGATATCCGCTTATCTTCACTACGACTCGTTGTTAATTGGATGGCGCACAGTTGACTCACGATGCGCTAACGAGCCGCGCGGGTGTGGATTAACGCATATTATAGAGATGGCAAGGCGTATTTTTTTTTCAATGTAAGAAAGCGCTGGTGTTATCCTTTGGGCACTTGAGTCGCTTGTGTTATTGGAGTGATGACGATGGTTCGTATTATTTTGTAAAAAAATTTGTGGAATAGTTCGTTATCAATGATGGGAGATCAAGCATTAGCGGATGCTTTTGGACACCCAAACAAATAGAGAAATCGTCATGGTCGTACGATATATATAGTGCTTTGATAGAGTCGAGTTATATAGACCTTTTTTTCGACAAAACTTATTAGCAATACTCTCTGCGCAAAACATCGATCATTTAGGATCGAAAGTTTCATATAACGTGGAAAAAAGAGAGATAATTAAACTAGAAAAATCAAGCTTTCGTTTGGTTTTTTTTATATAGAATTTAAAAAACCATACTAATACTAACCAATAAATTTTTTTTATTCACGTTATTAAATTGACAGTTATCTAAACTTTTATTAAAATTTTCATATTCAAGAAAAAGCAATTAAAAGCTTGTTTTCTCTAGTTTAATTTTATTTCTTTTTTTTTTTCAAATGTTATGCGAGACTTCTCTCGACTGAATAACCAATGTTATTTAAAAATAACTCTAAAAACGTCCACAAGTAGACTTTTCTTTTAAACGCCAGATCATGCGACTGTGACTTCGTTTGTTTTTTGGCATCCAAAAGTATCTCTCAAATCTTGAATAGACTCCGAAGTCGTGCGCTCCAATTAAATTCGCAATGGCTTTCATTACAAAATACATTAAAAAATATTTTTTTAAAACCGCACGCTGTTATGCATACTATTTATTCGCTATTTCGAACAAATTAATCGTATATCCTTGGCCATTCAGTATATTTCGTGCTACTCGAATAATAACCGATCCAAATTCATACCAAAAAAAAATGAAAAACAAAATTGACCTTTACAACGTACATCACATGTTACCATTTCGTAACTTTCTTTGTATACTGCTCTTCTATCAAATATCAACCAATGCTTTTCAACACACACCCATTGTCCAGTGTCACTCAAACCCACGATCCACCGAAAAACAATGACGATTGGCTTTCTTTTCACCACAGTCCCCCGCACTCTTGACTCTCGCGCAAGGCAAAGAGCAATTTTCAATCAAGCCAGTGAAACTTGTGTGTGCATCGCGGACGAAAAGAAAGTAAAAATAGAGCCTGCGGCGATCGATCCCCTCCCCCTTCTCTCTCTCTCTATCTGGACAGGCGGTCCTTTAAGCGACCGACCGCACATATGAACTCGCTCTCTCTCTCTCCTCGGGCGCGTCAAAGCACGCTGTGAAAGGAGAGTTCCGCGCAGGGGCGCGAGATGAAAATCCGGGCGCATCGCGAATAAAAGGAAGCGAAATAGAGAGAGCGAGAGAGAGAGAGAGGGAAGTGTGTATACGGGGTTGTGGCTGTCTCGATCCTCTTTGCTTCGCTCAGATTTATTTTGTTTCTCACTCGCGGCGAGTAACTCTTCGAAGTTTACCGTATAAAATAGTTCGAGGTCTCGATGTAGTAAAATGAACCCCAGATTTTTTTCGAATTCTTAAATAAATTCTGTGGCTCCCAGGTATAACCGGATAAGTCCATCATTTTTCTGGTTTATCGTAGTTATAATTTATTTTATCTATTCTAATTGAATGTGAACACGAAAGCCAATATATATTTATTTGTTTATTTAAAATATTTCCATATACTTTCAAATTATAAACATTTTTAAATTTTACAATATTAGTACAATTCAAATATGGTTGTAAATTAATAGAAATGTCACGAAAATAGAAATTTCTTGAATAAGTTAGAAAAATTCATTGAACAATTGCTGATTTTATAATTTATGGACCCATTTCATAATTAAATTAAAGAATACACTTTAAAATAATTAAACGCGAACCGCACCATGAGATAAGCGCACAGTTTCCGGAATAACCAGATAAGTCCCTACCTTTTTGAGTTTTTACTCGTTTTTAACGCATCAGAAAATGTATAACCTGTTCAAACCACCGTGTAAATGTGTGTTTTGAATGCGTCAATTAACTAGTCAAGTATCGCGACTCATTTCGTTTCTTCCGATCTTACATATAAGTTTGAACATTAAAACCCGTTTTTTCTCGGAAACTCGTAAAGTGGACTTATCCGGTTATGCCTGTAAGCCACAGATTTATTTTCTCACTCGATTAAACAGACTTGGCGGTTCTTTCGTTGAGATAACCAAAACCTAGCTCAACATACTTAATTATCATTTATTACATAACCAACCAGCCCACATATAGAAATTAAAAATAACCTTTTAACCATTATAAAAAAAACTCAAAATACCTTCCCCTATACTAGAAACAGTAGCAGTAGCAGCCTGCAGTTCAATTGACTCCTGAGTTCTCAGCTCGTTCGGTCCCTTGCAAATACCAGGGCTGCCGTTGACAGTCGGCACGTAGTTCTCTGCCACCGGCATGATTAGCCCCTCGGCGGAGAGAGAGAGAGAGAGAGAGAGAGAAAGCGAACGCCGTGTAGTTGCGTGTAACAGTATTAAAAGCCTCTCCCTGTCTCCGTCTCACTCGACGACGACGACGACGACGAGTACGCTATATACGCGTTCACGGCGTCGCTTTTAATTGGAGCCGATTGATTCGATTAGAACGCCGTTGCCGCAGCTTCAAAGGGCCATTTGAATTCATTCGGGTGTGGTGGCAGACTGCGCGATTGTTTTGGCAGGTGTGCGTGGGACTGGACAAAACGGTTGTCGTGAAAGTTGAAATATAGGAGGAATGAACGCGATTATGAATTGTTGTTGGTACATATATTTATTCAGTAAAGAAGTTCAGGAAAAGAAAAGAGTTTGAAATGTAATTCTTTTTTCAATTTTTACTACTGAATGCCGGGTGAAATTTTTACTTTTTTACTTAATTTGGCAAACTTTACGTATCGTTCTCGTAATTTATTCTGGTCAATGGGATTGGTTTGGTACAATTATTTCTGGTTCTCTACTTACTATTCGTCCGTTATGGCATTCTTCATTAATTTTCTTAGCTAGGACAAGTGGAGCTTCAATTTTATCAATGATTTGTAAAGCCAAGTTATTGGAGGATAATAATTTATTAAATTTCCCTCGATACATGTACAAAATATTATAATACAACATAGAGACAGAAATTTAATATACTATGCAGTTTTTTGTTTAATTTTCAAACGTCCGAATAATGCAAAAGTTATATACTAATATTTTCTTTACTAAAAATAGATTTCTATAAAATTAATTGACACTAAACTATGATTTTATACTTTGGTATTATATATATATATATATATATATATTCTTTAATAAGAATAATTTTGTACCGCATGAATCATGATTTTTTTTTTTAATTATTAAACGAAAAAAAAATTTTGAACGGTTCTACTCGTTCTGAAAACCATCTACTTAAAAAATTGGCAGGAAGTAATAGCAGAACTTGAGACGGTTAAGTGCGGAGAAAAGCGGCAAAGATGTTCGCTGATATTGAGAATTTTCAAGAAACTTTGTGTTTGACTAACCGTCGGGGATTTCTTTCATTTAGCAGATATTTATTCATGCTAAAGTCAACGCAACTTTTCCTAACTACAATCATTACAAGTTTGGCGAACTTTTTTCTTCTCCGCGTAAAGCCACTCACTTTTTTCCCCACGGATAATTTTATAATCAATTATTTCTCAAATTTTCTTTCCCCCTTCCACCAATAACAACCACTATTCTTTCATCAATCTTTACGTATATAATAATAACCAAAGATATTCCATAATGAAAACAAAAATATTTCGTCAACCCCATTCATTTTGTAAATCCTCTTGTGATAATAACCCGAAAAATTTGCAAATTTTGTAATCTCAAAGAGATTCGCGACGAGTATCAAATACACCCCCACCCATCCTCGCACGTGCTATCTCTCGCAACGAGATTAATCCGCCACATACACAGCAGCATATATATATATATATACACACACACACACACACACACGGCATCGCCTTTCATTAGCGCAAAATCCGCGCGTGCTGGCAAATCAGCAGGCTAATAAACACACACTCCATTACGTCCCGAAAAAGACACCGACAGAGACCCCGGATGCCTGCGAATTTTCCCCCCGTGCTTTTTGCGAGCTTGTAAATATCCGAGGGGGTGAGAGAGAGAGAGAGAGAGAGAGACTCACGTAACTGTAATTCGATTTTCAACGTGCATTATCACGCGACATTTCGCTCGCCTCGGGGTCGATTTTACGGGAAATACGAAGCGCATACGCATACGCGTCCATCACTTTGATCCGTGGCCCCCTATTACCACGCGCGTGTACTACTACTTTCTCATTTTTCTGCGTATTTTTACGGAAGGGGACGAGTCTCTTCCACCTTCCCCTCATCATTTTTTTTTCTCTGAAATTCATGAAATTAGGTTGGAATATATTTTGCCCTGAGCCGATGGGGGGAGTAGGATTACGCGCGGTGGTGTAATAGTGTTGGGAGGGTGTTTGTGAAGTTTGTAAGGGTGTAAAAGGGAAGTAGAGAATGGTGTATTAGAATATAGTGATAAAGTGGTAAGTATATACAGTGATAATAATAATAATAATAATAATAATAATAATAATAACAAAAGATGTCGTCGTTCTTTTGCCTTAAATTTTTTTTAGGACAACGTATTATTACATTACGCAAAGTATAACTGAATTTATTTTAAATATAAATCACTATTTTTCTTTTTATGTTAATTATATTTACATTTTCCACCGATAAAATAGGGTTAACTGTAAAGTAGCACTATTAAACCTTTTTCGTCATAGCGGTAAGTTTTCTAACGATCTATTTAACATCTATATTTTAAAAAATTTTATGATACTATTCAATATAATTCAGTGCAACTTTTATGTATTTTTTATCGTACATATTTATTACGATTGCTATTACCGAATTAATTACCAAAGAAAATATAAAAAATCAAGAAGTAATATGCACCTAAAAAGTTAAAGGTTCATTTTGGATTTCGTTTATTTCATTTTCCCATCAAACGAAGCCGCAACCTTGACCGCTTAAACGAACGGCCATATATATCTTCAAAAACGCTTAATTTCACCTCACAAGCGCGGCCATTTTTATCAAGCCACTATTCACGTTTGCTCTCTCTCTATATATACGCGCTTGTAAGGTCGGCAAAAACGCCGACGGCGGGACCGCGCCCTAAGATTCTCGTTTATCAGGCCGCGCGTATACCGCTGGCTAGCGCGAATTCACCCTTCGTTAGAAAGAGCCTCGGGGCTATCACGGCTACCACAGGAGTTACGCTACTCGCGCGCGCAAGAGAGTGAGAGAGAGATAGCCAATCTCATCCCCCGTAATCTGGAAAGGCGAATCTTTCGCGGCAACCGCGAAAAGCCGGGTACAGAGAGAGAGAGAGAGAGAGAGAGAGAGAGAAAGAGGAAGAGAGAAAAAGCGCAGAGATTCTCTCTCGCGAGAAAGGCGCGGTGTCGTCTGCTATGTCTCGGAATTCTTGGGAATGCAATTATTTTTCGAGTGGGCGCAGAGGTAGTGGATTACCGGGTTGGTGAAATGATGAATAGTCGATGCGAATTCCAAATGTCAAATGTTTTAGAAGAGCCTGTCGATATTATACTGTGGGGAATTTTGGGTGATTCGATGGTTAATAAAATGCTACGTTGACGTGATAAGTAATATAAGGTATTATCGTGTTTCTATTTTTTATATTTATTAATAACGATATTTTGTCTATACTATTGGCAATATTTCAAATATACGACATTTTCTAACGAAAAATTTAACTACTTTATATATTCAAGAACTATTTCCATTTTCAATCTCAATGTTTTTTCTTTTAAAATTAGTTTATTACGGTATACACCATAATAACACAAAATAATTAAAAAATTTTTTTATTCTTATTAAGTTTTATAACTTACTCTATTAACATTGGAAAAACGTTTTTCTGAAAACCGGTAATTAACCGGTCACAAACAAACCAGCATATGTATATCACCGTAAAGTTTCATTTCTCGACTGGAAAATTCAAGCACGTCCATACACCTCCCTTTGGTCAAAGTGCCATTTTACGTATACAGACTCACCCTTCACTCTACAGATTTTACCTTAACATAAATAAAAGACGTGCGCGCATCACATCTCTCCCTCAGATCATTAAAATTTCAGTCCGCCTCTCATCTTCCGCCTATCGCAGTATATATAATACAGACACGCATATATACATATACATATCCTCAACGCCCATCGCAGCCTGCTACACCCATGGGACTTTCTCTTTCTCTCTCTCTATCTCTCTCCCTCACTCGCGCTTCAAAATTCCATCCGCGTTGAAAAAGACGCGCCGCGTCGCGTATCACGCACAAAACGCTGCCCACTTTCGTCGCCCTCGTTAACAACTCTTCTCTGCCCTCTCTCTCTCTCTCTCTCTCGCTCACCTTCTCTCAAGAGAGATGATGATGATCTCGCGGCTATTCAGGCTCGAGCAGATTGGACCGTCGTCGTCGTCGTCGCGACGGGTGCTATGTGTCTATCCCCCGGGCCCGATTTTCTCTCTCCACGTCAAAGGCGAAAGTGCAAGTGGTGGCGAGGCGACGCCGGAATGAAGAAAGTAATAATGTAAAGAGTACGAAAGAGAGAGAGAGAGGGAGGAAAAGGGGTTGACACCACCTCTAATGGACGGCAAACAGGAACGCGTCTGTGTACCCACCACTGCCACTCTTCTCCTCCTCTCTTTCTACAGCAGTAGCATCAGCAGCAGCTTCTTCTTTTTTTTTCGCGAGGTTCTCTCACATACACACATACACACAACGTGCGTCCCTCAGCCGCGGGCGCTGTTCTAATTCTTACCGAGCCGTGCGCGCCCTCTCGCTAAATTGAACACTCGCTTGTGCACGAGCGAACGACGATTTTGTTCATTTTGGGGAGAGCGAGAGAGGAAGAGAGAGAGTTTTATGAGCGAGGGGAGGAAAAAAAAATAACGGAGAGGCTGCTGCTGTTGCTACTGCAGCAACAACGGCTTTCTTCTTTCTTTGTGACGCTGGTTCATCCGGGTATGTACATTCGGCTTTGAGGTAATTTTAAGTGTCGATGCGCTCGTTTACCACGGTGATGTGTGTATAGTATTATCGACGCCTTGGGTGTGGGAGCTTTTTTAATGGGTACAAGAGGATCCGATCATGCTAAATATAGGAGAGTGAGAGATGGGGGTGGTTTGTTCTGTCAATTTTCTTTTTTTAAAAGTGTATGATGTGTGGATTTTTATAAGAGTTTGTAATTATCGTTAGCTTCGGTGAGCCTACGGCGCGTGTATACGTTGTCTTTCAAGGGCTTAAAATATAAATTCTCGTGTATACATGGGTTCAGTGCTGTATTATATGGAAAAGATGTTTATTCTGGTATTATGAAGCGTAAATAAAAACTTAAATTAAGGTATGAAAAAGAATTTTAACGTTTTTTTGGTTTTCTTGAAAAAGCTTGGATATTGCAGAAAAGACTATTTTAAAATGAAGTGAAGTCGTAATAATTTTGAGGTTATAAGGTAAAAATATAAGAGTAAGAGTTTGTTCCTTTAATGTAGCTCTTGTAGAAGATAAATTACTGAGAAAAAAAAGTTCATTACATATTACGATACGATGACTAAAAACCACACTACAAGAAAAATTATCTATTAAAAATTACTATTATACATAGTAACGTCAAGACATACTTGCAATATCAAAATAATTACAAGATTTATAGTAAAAATTGATATGTACATAGTAAAAATTATTATGTGAGTAGCAATTTTTACTATAAAGTATAGTAATTATTTTGATATCGCTTTTTTCAGTGCAGGGCTACATTATTAATTTATATTACAATTTTACGTACACAATTGCATTGTTTATTGAGGAAGCTACAAACCTATAAAAATCAGTTCTTTGAACATATATGTACTTATCTACACTAAATACTAGAAGTACACAACTGAGTCAGTAACAGTAATACCAATAAAAAAGAATATTCCGACTCTTTTAAATCAAAGTACGCAATCTCTCTTCTCCATTGAACTCTTCGTAAGTATAACTAACAGATTCATCGTCGACTAATCCATCAACTTCTCCATATAGTAAATCTCATTATTACCATCTCCAACACCCAAAAAAAAATCTTCAATTCTAAAAGTTTTTTTTTTTCCTCCTAACACAAACAACTGCAATCCAAACCACCACGCGGAATTACACAAACGATAAAATCACGAGTATTTCTATATACACAACAGTATAGTAGTATCAGCGGCTAAAGGCGCGCACCTTTATAAAGGCGAGGCGCGCGGTCGGGTTCAAACAAAGCATCGTTGTGGCCCTTCGCCTCGCCTCCAATTATCGAATCGCCCTGGCAAACAATCGCGCGCCGGTTATGGGTGACCGTAAAACGCAGTCATAAAGCCGTAAACCGGCGCTTGCTAGAGAGAACGAGCAAGCGAGAAAGGGAAGTACAAGCCTCCCCGTGATTAACTCCAGGAGAGTGCGACGAGGACGACCAGGCGTTCTTTATAGTTTTCTGAAGAAGCCAAGGCGAGGGTAGGAGGAGAAGTGAAGGGAGGCTTTCTTATTATTCGCTGGGCGCACTTTTAGTCCTGGCTTTTTACGTTATTACCGGACGGTGTACACGACGTCGCGCCTGCGCTCGACGAGCATCTTCTCTTCGTGTACTTTGCCGATTCTTTCCTCTCTCTCTCTCTCTTTCTCTCTGCTTCCGTGCGGCGATATCGCGCGGTGTTTAATATTCCCGAGTGCCGACTTCTTATTGCCCTTTGTCTCTTAATTAAGCCGCTTTGATTGACGATGGAGTGGGAGAGAAAGACTTTGCCAAAGACGTCGTTCAATTTTATTCTGCGCCCTTTGACCGGGACTACAACTTCGTTCGAGGGGCTTTTAAAAATGGAGTTATTTGTCGCAAGATGTCTTCGTTGTATAAAGGATTGAGCCTAGGTTATCGATCGGGAATACTTTTGTTTTTCTTTTTGATGAATATTGTCTTTTAATGGCAATTTTTACGGCAGAAAAGCAACGCTGTATTTGTTTGGAGAGACTCGTTTGTGCTGTCTTCAAGAGTTTGTAAGAAACTAGCCTTTTTATTATTGAAAAGCTTTTTGTATTGTCTGCTGAAATGTACATTTTTATTTGGATTAATCTTTGATTGATTGTATTACGATTAAATGAACGACTTTTATTATGTCGTTCGTGTACATGGAATTTAGACTGACATCTGTTCAGTTTATCTGTTATAATAGACAAAATTTTGAGTTAAAAGACAAGGTTTCCAATATTTACGATGAATCGCATATTATCAGGATGTGCTAGATAGTTCTATCACACCCTGCAGCCTTATCAGATTAGAGAACTAATGATATCTAAAAATCAATTAACTGTGATAAAGTAAAAGGGCATAAAAAAACTTGAAGTTTGCCTTTAATTGTATCAGTCTTTCAGAAGATGTAGATTGTTCCACACATGTTTTTAGTTGATTTATTTTAAACCTTACACGTAAAATAATCATTATGTTTCCAAAATCATGTTTAACAGTAATTATACATACTTCAGTTCTTTATTGTGTTGTTGCTAGTGAGAATACGTTCAAGAAAAATAGTTCAATACCATCGGAAGCTGTGCTTACTCCGGAATGGCCTGATAGGCATGCATGCAAGAGTGAATCAGGATACAAATTTTGTGTAGGTGTTAAAGAATCAGATAAAAAAACAACTTTCAACAATGTAAAATTTATTTGTGAAAGTATATCAAGTTTGAATAGCGAATCTTTGAAAAATATATCGTGCAATCTGAATGATACTGATATAATCAGCGATCGTAACGTTTATAATACCACTACGGGAATAAATCCTTTACTTACAAACAAATTAGAAGTTTTACATACCAATTCATATTGTATTGGAATACGATTGACTATATTTAATCGCCAGTTTTACAGAGCAATTAATAACTTATCCCCTTGTACTACCTATGAAATCAGCGTTGATTTTTGCGATAAATACTGGGGATATACTCGAACTATACGCGTAACAACCGCAATGCAAAGTAAGTTGAATCCAATCATTTTTTTAAATCTCTCTCGCGTTATTTTGTGTTTATATTTATGACTAATTAATTGTAGAACCAAGCATAGTCAGGAAACTTAATGTAACTGAAATTGCAACATCTTCAACTACTTCCTTGAATATATCATGGGGTACTCCATTGCTAGGGAAGGCATGCATCTCGTCTTATGCAATCTCTTTAGCAACATACAATAGGATAATTTATTATGCAACAATCAATCTCACATCGAATAGTGTCATAGTGACAGATCTTTCTGCCTGTACAGTGTACACTGCAACGGTCGATGTGTACGATACTAACTTCGAAAAGGGTACTAGTGCGGTTAAGCAGTCGCTGCGTACTTCTTACAGAGGTGAGAATTAGCAGAGTAAAAATATTGTTACTTTTAACATAATGTGCTTATGGAACAATAAGTGATATTTATGCCTTTTAATAGTTGCGAGAGAACCTCGAATAATCAGTGTGCACACTAGTAAAATAACAGATTCGTCGATTACATTACTGTGGAATGTAACTGATGAGACGAACGACTGTCCGGATTTAAATAGATATTTACTCTGCGAGTGCCATGCGACTGGTACTCAGGGTTATGGTTATCATCCGTTAAAAAATAGTTCTCAAATCTTCAAGATGAAATTTTACAGTGGTACTTTGGAAACAACGAATACAGAACTGAGTCCCTTCACTGATTATAACTGCAGAGCATTAATTTACAGCAAAGTTGGACTTGGCCCTTGGAGTTTAAATGTATCTTTAAAAACTCTTACAGCTAGTGAGTAGACATCGAACATTTATGATAAGAATAATTACACAACATTATCTGCACATCGATATAAACATTATTGAATTGTTTAGGACCATCGCCACCAGAGGATTTTAAACTGGTAGGATTAAATAACACAGCTGTTCGATTGTCATGGAAAAAGTCAAAATATATGCCTACAGAATTATTTACTTATAGCGTAGAAATAATAGGATATGTTATTTATCAACGACCTGGTGCCTGTTATAATACTGGGGTTGTTTATTACTTCAAAGTGTTGAACAAAAATTCAACCAGCTTTGATTATATTTACCCTTTGAATTATGCTCGTTATTTAGTGACGCTTTATCAAGGAGTTGTTGGCCCACACGTTACTATCGCGAAGCTGATGTATGAGAATACCGAGGAAAAAGGTAATTAATAACTAGTGCTGAAATTTCCTAAGCCTCATAATCGTAACATTTTATTGAATTAATTTATTTTTTTTTTCTAAGCTCCTGGAAAAGTGAGAAATTTTAATTACGTCATTCAACCAAAGACTAATGATTCAAATGCTTTAGAGATTATACTAAGCTGGGAAGTACCTTGTTTACACAATGGAATTTTGGATTCTTTTTATCTTCAGATTTATGGATCAAGAAATAATTCTATTCATAACATAGAGAAAAAGATACAATTTAATAATCGTTATTTCTTTGAACGATATATTTATCGCACTGATGAGTTGAAACCACAGTACCAATATCTCTTTAAAGTCTATGCAACAACTCGCGGTGTTTCTGAACCTGGAAAAGCTGTCAAACATTTTATTACTTACCCTGGTGGAAGTAAATATATTTTTTAATTTTGTGTTACAAGTCTTTATATGCAAAACTTTTAATGGTATAATCGCATAATTGATTATTACAGTACCACCACAACCAGATGATGTTTATATGAAGATGATCAGTTTCAATCCATACAAAACAAAACGGTCGACCACTTCGGCGGTCGTATTGCTTCCTCTATTTCCAAACACAAATGGTGATATTTTGTATTATGCTGTCCTTGTAATAGAACAAGGTTTCGGTATGTCAGAGTCTCGCAGATATAATTTAAGTACTATTAAGTGGCCCGATATACCTTGTTGGAAAGAAGCACAAAGTAATGATTTCCAACTTATGTTCCAACCTACAAAAGAATACTGGAATCCTTTCGCTAACAAAGGTTGGTATTAATCTAAATATTAGAAACAAGGTTATAACACAGTACGTATAGATAATGGTTACACCATAATTGGCTTATGTTGTAGATAAATACATTTTGATTTACGGTAATTTGACAACGGTCAGATATATGTTAGGAGACGATCCAGAATGTGAAAGTGTATCTGATCAAAATCCCAGTAAAACAGTATACTGTAACGGGCCGTTGAAATCTGACACTTGGTATGAAGTGAGATTGCGTGCTTTTACAGACGGTGGGTATGCTGATTCAAATCCAGTTCTTGTGAAAACTAGTAAGAAAGAAATTAGTAAAATATCATGATATAATAGGATCGATAAGATAATGATTAATTTACGTTTCAGGAGCGGAAGTTCAGGTTGTTACAGTAATAGAGATTATAACTGGAATTTTATCTCTTGGTCTGGGACTCACAGTACTGGTAATTTTTGTCAAATCGAAAAAATCATGTAAAACGTAAGACATAATGAATATTTTTGGTGTACCTCTTACTTCATTTAATAAAAATGTTTAACTCTTGTAGGTTTGCGTGGGGCATCTATGATAAAGAATATACTATCCAAATGCGTATGAACAATATAGTATCATCTTCCCCTATTCTAGACAAATATTGAATTTGTTAACAAAATTAATTTTATCTCACTGGCTTATCTTGTAAGAGCCCAAAGTAAAAGCACACATTGTTGAATGATAACAACACTGTTTGCCATGTTCACTTCGTTGTATAGTGTATTATCTAGGAAGTACCTGTTAAATTTGAAAATCATTACAGACTTTTACGAACATATTTAACCTAAACTAAATTAAAAAATAGAAACGCATTTTGTAATTTCAGATCTCAAGAAATTACTCAAATATAGAAACACGAAGAAACTAATTCGTTTCGTTGTTTCCCTCATTGATTCCATCCTCTATATTTCCACTCTCAAACTAAATCATCCTAAACAATCCGCGTCCTTCTCTTTCTCTCAGCCAAGGCACCGTTACCACACCGACTCGCCGCAATATCACCTTCATCACGTTTCGCCAGAATTGCGCCCCTGTTTTTTCGCTAAATTAAAGGTATTCCGTGCGGCTCGATTCGCGCTGCATTGCTTCTCTTTCTCCTCTCTCTTCTTTTTTTTTTGTGTTTTTAATATTCGCCTCACGGCCAAGCCATGCCTCAACGGAGCTGAAACACGATAGAAACAGTTTATCGCCGGGTGTGCGCGTCCCACGAGATGACTGCCACTCGGGCTGAGATAAATTTCGGCCATTATTAAGTCGCGACGGCGCACGCCGCGGGGGAAAAGCTAGAGAGAGAGAGAGAGAGACCAGAGAGAATATCTCGCGGGGGTGGCAGGCAGAATAAGAGAGAGAAAGAGAGAGACGTTACCTGAACAGAGAAGAAGGTTCTCTCTTCGCCTACTGCTACTGCTACTGCTCGAGGTGAAAGTTGCACGGAGGGGGAGAAACTAGTAGAGAGAGAGAGCGATTGGGACGGGCTTTTCTCGGGGAGATAGAGGTGAATTTTCTTTATTGCGTGTCCTGGTTGAAAAATTGTGATGGGGCGGGCGTGGGGCTTTGGGATACGATGGCTATAAGGCATTGTATGTGTGAATAGTGTGTGGGTGTGCTCTTTTTAATTACCGAAATCGTAGATTTTTTTGTTTCATTATGAGGAAGGGTTCTCGATTTACGGAAAAATGTAAGATCTGTAGTGTCACCCGTTACAGAGATAGTGTGAATAAATATTCAATAATTGAACTTTTTTGACCGTATTTACGATATTTCATTAACGCGTTAATAGAATATTTGCAAATCTTTAGAAATACCTTATGTACTAAAACTTTAGGTTTGATAAATTACCCCAAAAGCACCTAAATTATCCTACCAACTATCAAACGACAGTATATTGTATAACATATAGATCCGTTCCAATCGACTCAACTACTTCGTTTACGTCCATCCCCTTTCCCAACGGGACGCGCGAGTTAAATACCACGACCACCCTATTCGTCTCATTTATATTTATTTCTCTTGGGTTGCTGATGGAGAAGGAGAGAGGGTGGGAGAGATGATTTTATTTCGATCACGCGCGAGGGAGTAACGCGAGAGGATGGCGATGAATGGATTTCGTTTCCTCGTGTGTAGAGGAAGGGGGGGGATACAAACGAGTGCGGCTTTGTCTCGGCTTTGTCGTCGGTTATGTATGCGCTTGGTTCTACTCGGAGATGTATAGCTTTTCACTTTTCTTTCCGTCGTGTGAGATTGTGTAGGGGGACAAATTTTTTAAATTCAAGATCATGCGATATCGTGCAATAAGAGTTTTGTCTGAGGCGAGGGCGGGAAGTTGGAGATTATTGTGAAATTCTGTTTTGTAAAGAAAGTAAGCTTGAAGAGGATGTGAGAAATCTTACGATCAAATAATTTAAGTTATTTCATCAATTGATTTGATAGAAATTATTTTTTGTGCAATTCTATTGATAAGACGTTTGTGCTAAATAATTATTTTAATTATTCTGCAGTTTTAAAGTTTAAATATCACTTCGAAATTTAACTGAATTTATTCTGTCGATATATTAAATTGTAAGCTTTTGAAATTAATATATTGTAACCATACAATTGTGGAATTCGATATTGAAATATTACGAAATATATTGTATTTTTAATGAAGATCAATTGCATAATTAAATTATACGCCAATGTTAACTTTATACATTTCAATTCAATGCATTTATTTATTTTCAAACGAAAAGTATAAGTACATTTGAATTTACTGTTCAAACATAACGAATTTTTCTGAAGAGCAATTTTCGTTAAATAATAATTCATTTATAACAATTTTCACAAAGACTAATTTCCTATATAATCAACTATTATATATATTTCAATTTTTTTTCAAAATAAGAAAACGTCAAATAACTATATAACATTTTCGCATCTGAAATGTAAATCTTATTTATATTCATAAAAACATTAAGGAATATGAGGGATCTGCGTAAGAAGGCTATGAAAACATTGCCTCGACTTCCGTGAGTGTCGTTGGGCGTACGAGCGCACTTTGGCGCCGTTCACTCTCTCCCTCTCTCTTTCGCTCTCTCACTCTGTGCAGTCATGCGACGAAAATAAGCCCATCATAAAATCCGATACGAGCTCGACTTTTGATTTGAACGCTCGGAGCTCTAAATCCTACTTGAAAATGAAAGTCGCGAAATTGATTTCCCATCCGCCGAAAATAGCCTGAATAAGCGTCATTCTCGAAAGCCATATAACCGTTTTATTTATATTTATGAAATTTTTATTTCTTGCCATTTGAATAGCACTATTGCATTTTGCAAGAAAGAGAGCGAAAGAGAGAGAGAGAGAGGATGAAACAATTTTATTAATTTCAATTGGTATATATTGTCAAACGTTTTTCTCGTTCTTTTCCTCGTGGTTAGATTTGTAAAACACTTGTTATAAAAAGAATAAGAAGAAGAATATATAAATATTTTCAATCTGAAGTACGTCAAATTCAAATTTTTTACGACTTTCGAATCTCGCTATATCCGTATAAATATATTCATATACTTCTGGAAAAGGTAAATAAATCAGAATGAATCTTTGAATTTATAGCCACAAGTTTTTTTTTCCATTTTTATATATCCCAAAGATTATTTTATGTGCATTGCATCGAGTTTTAAAAGTTATGAGATCACATCAATTCTCAAATATAAGATCACACGTGTCGGTCGTCGCATTTCAATCACAAATAAACATCCCCTAACTTCGCTCTTCAACACCTACAAAATTGCTCTCATTTAATTTTTCAACCCAACCCCAAATATACTCTCTTTTTCTCTCTTACGCACACACACACACACACACACAACCCGAGACCCAACTCGCGACTATACAAACCCAGCTCGACCCACATCCGCGCGTCGTTGAGATCCTCGAGGTATATATATACGTGTACGCGTGCAGGTAGGTATGGGCGTGGCACTGTACTCGCTACGTACGTACGTACGTGTATCGCACGCGGCTGCACTGAGTAACGGGCCAAGAGGTGCGCAGTTCGCGGTCAGGCTTGGGGGGGTGGTGAGTGTATATAGCCACCACTGATGCGATAAATTTTAGAACGAGCGTGTGCTAGGGTGGTTGCGCTTACGTCGGTCGATCGAGTATTTAGATTTGGTGAGTGTATATGGAGAGGTGACTGTGAGGATAGGAAGAAGGAAGGAAGGAACTGTGCGAACGGTGCTTTTTTAAGAGGGAAGGAACAACGTGGGGGTCAGTTGCCGATAGTGCGACTTAGGGTTCGTGGTTGTTTTTTTTTTATTGGAGACAGAATAAGTGAGAAAAGCTTACGAATAAAGATGTCTTTATTTCTGTTTAATTAATATAGTATAGGTAACATGTAGAAACGGAATTAAAATCGTACGTTATACCATGTTGTAAGGAAATGAGGAATTTTGGTCTTGTATTCAAAAGTATACCTTTTGCAAATTCTTACTGAATACATACTGAATCTGAAGTTTTCAATGTTGGAATGTAACGCAATAAAATAAAGTTATCTCTTTGAGAAATCAAAATTGACGTTACTTTGAAGTTACATTAATTAATATTAATTTCGTATGAATATTAAGTATTTTATAGTACCAAATAACTTTATAACAAAGGTTCAGATAACATTTCCATTGTCTAACAACTTTAATTAATTGTAACAGAATGTAATTACATAGCAAACTTTAAAACTATTTCAATACTTCCTCTACACATTCACTAACAGCGAGAAAAAACCAACAATTTAAAAAAAGAAACCAGCTCAACCATTTCCAAATAGCACGATCAGCTGGGAAGATATCATAATGTCGACGAAGCGCGCACGCAGGCCATGGAGACGTTAGCGCTAACAAGTGGAAGAGAGAGAGAGAGAAAGGCCAGAGCGGATGCTAATCACTTTGCCAATACGCGAACGGTGCAACGCTTGCGCATCTATTTTCGCGCATCTGTATGCGTGAGTGTATGCGTGTGTGTCTGGTTGAAACGACGAGTCCCGAGGCTTTGGAACTTCGCCGGCGCGTGCGTCAGGCTTTATCAAGTATGTAAATAAATGTATGAGGCTCGGCGTTTGTACTGTACATAAATTGGTTTTTCAAATTTTAGTTTGTTATTTTTAATTAGTGAAAGTGCGGAAGGGTAATATGAATTAATTTTATATACTCAGTGATCTCTATGCTGGACTACGCTTTTTCAAAATATTTTTTTTGTTTTGTTTGTCGATGCTTTCAAATTTTTCAATAGATCGAGAATAACCAAAATTTTCTTTTGAAATTTTTTGTTTCACCTCAATTGACAAGCAACTATAGACGACACTTTCACACACTTAACTTTATTTTCTATCAAATAAATCATTAAACTAACAAAGCTACTACCAACCTCATTGACGGACCATTAAATAAAAATCACTTCGACCTGCGCACACCGTCGACATTACATCGGCCAACCTCACAACACTGCAGCCGACAAAACAACCATTAAAATTTAATAGACAATAACTCACTCTCACCTCGTAACAACGTTAGGGTCGGAGAAGGGAGGAGGGACTTCCTTGCGACCACATATTATAACCACCCTATAAAACTTTGCAACCCTGCAAAAAATACCGTCCACTTCGTGGTCTAATCTACCTCGCGTGCAAGGTAGTTCCGTTATTATCGCCGTATGTGTACTACAGTATGCAAATGCCGAGACGACGACGATGTCGTGCTTGCGCGCACGACGATGACGAGTGGATGGCGACCCCTTCAATGGTCTGGCTTTCGAGGGATCGCTTTGAATGTTTCAGATGCACGGTGGTGCGTAAAGGATTCGAAATGGTTTGGAGACGCTGTTGTAGGTTAATATTTGCCTAATGCGAAGTCTGCATAGTGAACTGTTTAGTTGAATAATCAACGACGTATGGATGTTTTGTATGGGCTGAGGAAAACTCGTCGGGATGATTTAAACGTGGAGTTTAAATCAGTAGTTTTATGAACGGTGTGCAGATAATAGGCAGCGTGGGTATGGTGTATATTGCTGATAATGAGGAATTTGTGGGTGATTTGTTTAATGTGGAGGTGATAAGGGACTTTTTTTTAGAGAACTGCAGTTCTCATTACAATCTCTATTGAATAATTTATCCGTTTTCGATCAGTCGAAGTTGTAATCAGTTTATAACTCCTTTATTAGGTCTTCATTTATAAGTGATATACGGAATATAATATACAAATTTAATATACATTCGACATGGATTTGAATCCAGTTTATAGTCAAAATTGACATATTCCATTAATATATCTATATGTCCAAATTATCCAAATGAGATCTATGCAGATGTACGATTATTTTGGTAAATCCCATTTCGGGTAGAAAGATAATGGTATTTCATAGCTAATGTATTAATTGAAGCATTTTTAGAAAAAAACCATTATATAACATAATATAATTTATTTAAAAGTTTTTACTATGTTAAAGTATCCATTTCAGTAAGTATACAGAATTATGAAATATAAGCCAAAAGCAAGCTTATAGTTAATATTACTACCAGAGAAACCTGTATACAGTACACCATTGCACTCGCCTTCTTTTTTGCATTACAAAATATGTATGATTGAAAATAAACTTTAAAGTATATAATATTGCAAAGTTTGGGCGTATACGAAGCTGATATAATACTTTTTTTTCATTTCAAAGCCGTCAAGAATAACTTTTGACTCATGTATTCTTTAAAGTTTTTCTGATTAAAAACTAGAAAAATAGTTCGATTTTATCGCATAAATCTCTAAATTTACGTACTTGTTACGAAACGTAAGTGATTTTAATACACAATTTTATCATTTACACCATTTCATTCAGTTTTATAAAAAAAAAGTAAGAAGAAATTTTCAAACTACTCGACCCACCTCTACTTCACCCACTTTCAAAAAACCCAACTCTACACACGTTCTTCCATTTCCCTCTCACAAACTTCTTACCACCTTGCGTCCGAATTACAACCACGTTATCGCATTTTTTCGCATCCACCACCTACGCCCATTCGGCGTTTTTCACTCGCACATGCACACATACACACACATACATCCGCCGGATTAATTCGTTTCATTATCCAACGCCGTAAGTCGCGGGTCGTTAACCACGCGTGCTCGCGCTTTTTGTCATTAGCATTTAGAACGCGGATAGTGTTCGCCCGCAAATTGCTTGAACTCGACGGTATAGAAAAGGGTGAGAAGGGAAGTATTAATTAATCGGACCTCAAGACGACAACCATCAAAGCTTAATTCACGCGGTGGTGTTGTTGCCTGAACGCCAGCGCGCACTTTGTACCCTGTGGCGGTAGGCTTCACGGTTGTTTCGGGGTTAACCGTTGTGGTGTGTATGTGTAGGCGGCGCGGCGTCGCTAGATTTTCAGGAAAACTATATATAGATGCCGGTGTTACTTCCGTGTGGGCCCAGTGGGACATTGAGAGATACTTGACGGAAAAGGATGGTTGTGGTATTGTGTCTCATCGCTTTTTATTTTTGAAGACAGTTTCAAGTTCACTCCAGTTTTCAGGCGATACTGATCATATTTTTTTGTTTCAAAATTTAGAATTCCGACTATGCAAGTCTGCCTTCTTTCGATAAAAAAATGTCCTTTCTTTTTTCTTTAGTAAGACATATAGATATTGAATAGATCTTATATAATACGACTTACTTTTTAACATTTTATTTCATCCAATATACCTAATAATACAATGCAACTGTTCGTTCAAAGCACAGAACTACACGTACGTATACATGCATTGTACTCTCGAGTTCACGTATAAAATTTCGACCTCGCTGTACAACACGTACATTTTACCAAACCCAATTAAACCTCATGCCTTTGCAAAATTCAAAATCAAAGATGAATTCTAATTTCACGCACGTATCGCTAAAAACAAAGTATATATAGCAGGTCGCTCGCGATGCTCATATATACCTACACCCAAATGGTATATAATATACACCCACAAACATACCATACAGCAGAGAACAGTGTTACGTAGGACCGGCATGCACCGCAAACTTTCACCTCACCTCACCTCCCGGGAGGGTGGCGCACACGCAATATCTCCGCTCTACAGCCAGGAAGAAAGGCGCCGCGTCGAGGTGTGTTTTGCCCTAACTCGCGCGCGCAGCCGCACGCGGTGTATTTGCCCTGACCGCTGCTGCGGCCGCAATCCCCTCGTCCTGCTACGTGTGTATGCCACTGCTGCTGCTGCTATGCATTAGCCTCCCAGCTTACACTGTGTCTCGTGTGTACGAGAGACGACGGATAATTACTTTTCGAGGCACACACTACTACGCGCTCTTTTTGCTTTGTGTATATATCCGGTGAGATAATAACGAAAGTTTTGCGAATGATGGCTCGTTGGTGGGTGTAATGGAGTTATCGAATCTTGCACGCGAGGGGTTGGGAAGGAGAAAAAAGTCCGTTGTCGAAGTATCATTTTTTTCTCCATCCGTATATGAACTTCAGTATTAGCTGTACCTAAAATTATTAGGTTCATACCTGAATTGAATAAGAGACACTCCGGGTTTTGAATTTTAGCAACATTGATTAACCGCCTGGTTATCCTGCTACAAAATTAAATGAAATATCAACTTCTACATCTGCTATACGCCACATCGCACCTCCCTTCGGTAACCCCACGCCGTGTAACCGCATTTTGAAACCCGGCCAAAATCAATCGCTGGCCATAATCGCGACCAATTTATTTCGTTTTTCTTCGCCATATACCGCACTTCTCTCCGCAATGTCCCAGTCATCCCTCAGCCTCAAAATATATTCACAGCCGCCCGTTTGAAAAATCACGGCCACACCTCGGTCGACCATCCGTCAAACTTCTCTCAATCCTAGTCTCTCCATGCGTCCATCCCTTCTCTCTTTCTTTCTCGCACACCTGGACGGCGAAAAATAGAAAAAGAAGAAGAAGAAGAAGAAGAAAAAAAAGAACGCGGTTGCGCACGGCCGCTGCATTAGTCACGACAAATCCCCGACAATTACGCGGCACAGTCGTGTGTGTATGTATGTGTGGAGACTCTTTGGGAATTCCAAGCGTGTGCGCTAGCTCTCTCTCTTTCTCTTCTTCGGTTTTATGACGGACGACAGAGGCGAGAGAGGGAAAGAGCGAGGAGGCGATGACGTTCGTCACGTGCACGCGACTCGATCGGATTTTACGGAAGGAGGCAAATCGCTTGAAAAACGAGCGGCTTCCGAGCGCTGGGGGAGAGGTAAAAGAGTTATATATGTATTCGTGGTTGCTAGCGCGTGGAGGTTTTTTTCTTTACCAAGTGTGTGGAGGGGAAAGAGAAGAAGAGATTGGTTGAGAAGGGGAACGATGGGTTCTGAACGGTTTTCTTTCGTTCGGTGACTTAATTCTGAACGTGAAACAATTTTCTTGCTACAGCAAAATTAACAGTAATTTATTAGTAGTGTATATAATGGGAGTATATTATTTTTGTAATTAATTTAGACGTAAGGGAGATTAGGGATGGTTTCTAATGGGGAAAGAAGTTATAATTCATATATATTGATAGCTTATTTGTCCTAGTGAACCATCCCTGACCTTCTCCTACCACAGCAATATAATATTTAAGTGGTAGTAGTGCAATTGTAAAATGCCTTTAAACAACTAAAAATTTTTTATATTCCAGAAAACATAATAATAAATGCGACAGTGAAAATATTATGACCATTTCCCACTATCTACACTATTACAGTGTAAAGCGAGCGGATGTAAAACTTATACGTGAGTACAATTATTTTTCAATCCTAATTATTATTTTTCACATTTCACATCCAACTACAACGGAACAAAATTGCTATCTATGACCATATTATTAATACGCAGAAATGCATGGTTGTGCTTTAAAAGAAAAAAAAAAGACTTATCAATCCTTGTACTGCGACACACTTACACTCACACGAGTAAACAAGCCAAAATAAACACTACCCCGCGCTTATACTCCAAACGAAATAATTCAAAGCCCACTTTTCCATTCAAGATT
Source organism: Torymus texanus (assembly GCA_036873485.1). Lineage (NCBI taxonomy): Eukaryota > Metazoa > Arthropoda > Insecta > Hymenoptera > Torymidae > Torymus > Torymus texanus. The sequence continues at coordinate 7,701 of JAYJLV010104156.1, read as the reverse complement.
AGAAATCCCCTCCCGCATGCGTTGAAGCATCAAAGAGCCTAGCGTGCATACACTCGCGCGCTTTGTCCACGTGTATATATATACGCCGCACGTTTCTCCTCAGCAATTAGCGACAAAACGCTGTAGCGCGCGCGCACACACGGCTACTGCCGCTTTAAATTGCATATTCCCGCTGGAAAAACAGGCTCCGATAAAGAGAAAGCACGTGTCGCACGTGTGCTCGTTTACGTTTATATGCATGCGTGTGTGTATATGTGTGTGTCTGTCTATGTGTCGCCAGTCACGCGACTGACCGCTAACAAAGCTAACAAAGCAAAGCCGCTTTATCCCCGTCGGCGTGCGATATCTGTGTAATAGGTCTGTCTCTCTATCTGCCTTTAGCGACGAATCGATTCTTCGCACTGCCGTCCTCCCCATCCCTCCCTCCCCTTAGTTTGCGACAGGTGAAAAGACGTCGCCTGCAGTTTACGGCCGTAGCTTGTGGGTAAGTGGGTGATAAAGAGACACATTTGCGAACGATTAAAATGTCTCGTTTGTCGCAGTGCGCGTGCAATGAAATTTTCATGCATTGTTTTACATGCGTGAAATTACATTATCGTTATATGTAACATGTGCAATTAAGGCAAATGACGATGGTCTGTGCGTAAAAGTGAAATAGCGTTCTTCAGGACGCACAATTATACTTTACGCACATTACATTGTTATGAAACCTCCAAGATATTGTTTACAACTGGAACGTAAAAATTCATATCTTCGTGTGGTCTATGTAATACTTGAAGCGTAAAATTCAATTTCATGCACAATAACCCAGATAGTGCTATTTATCTGCTGAAGCGGCAAAAAACTGGTTTTTGCAAATACATTTTAATGTAAAAATTAGTCAAACATTAAAATTTAATTTGTGTAATAACGCAGACGGGAAACAAGGAGAGGGAAATTACGCGAAAGAAAGAGAAAAATAAAGACATATTTAAATACCTGGCATTTTTTGAAAAATAAAAGAAATTTCCCTTTACGCATTTTTCCGAGGCTCGCGCGCGCGCGCGTGTTACGGCCACTTATTTATAATAGCACGCGCTGGTGATGCCGAGTTTAGCTAGAAAAGGACCTCGGATTATAATTTTTGCCATTCACTTTGCGCAGTACAAAGGAAAAGGTAATTGCAGAGAGACAGAGGGCGTAATTTTTATTTCTGTCGTAAACGATGCGAAATGAACATTTAACCTTCGTCCACACACACACACACATATATATATAAAGCGCACAAAAGCATATAGTCATATCAACGACAATTTCCCATACTCCAAAATACGGCTTACTTCGAAGCCCTAAAGTGTTACTATCATTTTAAGCGAGAAGTAAAACTTTGCAGCATATATCGCGTGTACTAAATCGACAAATGTTTCGTGCGCGAGAACTTAGCAGGTATAATGGAATAATCGTAAAAGCCGCTTTGTAAATTTCAGAGGTACACGAGTGAAACGAGTCTACGATCGAAAGCAGAAGAAGTAATGGGAGAAGATGGAAAAAGCCTCTTCGCGGAGATTCGTCTTCATTGGAGTGCACGGCTTTTCTTCGTTCGCGTGTTTTCATGATATTGCTTAATGAATTGCAATTAGAATAAGAGCGAGCGAGTATGATGTACAAATTCATATCTTTAGGTGAAAAAATATAAAATTCTGCTATGATCTTTAAATAATTTAAAATTATATTTCCGTAATAAAATTAAAACTACATTTCAGTTATGAAAAATCTCACGTTAAAAGTCCGACTCATTAAAAATTACGAGAAATGCAAATGCAAGCAGAGAAAAAAAAATCAAGAAATTAAAAGCTTCGTCTTGAATAATAAACAGTCTAATAAAACGCGCAACGCAATGAGATGCGTTTTACAAAATTTATAACTCCTGTAATTAAGTGTCTAGCGTTAATCTCGCTAATTTTGAATTCAGCCAACCTTGCAAGGGGTAGAAGGGCAAAAACTACACTCGACATCGATTAACTGCCTCTATAAAAACGCATCATTAAATTTCAACGGTCTGTTGCTCTTAAAATGCCCTTTTCCTCGTCAACAAAATCAATTTTAGCTCTTGCAGCCTAATTACAATTTCATGGCTTAATTGGAAACTCTATCAAAGTGATTTTCTTCATGAGAATTTGATAAATTTATTTTTGATATATATATATATATATATATATATATATATATAAATATATGTTCAATCAAAATGCTTGTATCTTAAATCATTTAATCTGATTCTCAGTTATCATTATCTCAAAATTGTTTAAGATTCTTCACAAACATATTTACGTACCAACAGTATCCCTTAACTATTGTCATAAAATCACCAATTGCCAATAACCATCTTCTCTTAAAGTAACCAACCACGAGTTCCAACAACAACAGACTGCCACCCTTACGCAACTCGTCAATTTCACAATTTTATTCTCCTTTACTCGTTCACCCACATAGCGCAAACAAACAGACTTCTCTACCCTTCCGCGAATGCGATTTGAAAAACGTTAGTCCCCTACCGAGAAAGCTCATCCTCCGACAGCCGAAATCTAAATATTTGCACGAGGTGCAGTGGGTTAGTACAGCTGTATGTATATATATAGCGTTTGTACGCACACTTTCTCGTACCCGAAATCCGTGGGTACGAAGGTGTGGTATATACGAATAAAAGGGAGCAGATCCTTGCCGCTAATTAAAGGTGAGCTGCGAGAGTTCTAACGGTGCGAAATTTCGTTGATGATTATTAGGTGCCTGAGAGTCGCGGCACAGGTTCCTTGTTATTATTATTATTATTATTATTGTTCCGGATGGGTGATGAGAACGTGAAATTGTTGTCATGCGAGAGACTTTAAAACGTATTTTCGTTGATTGTTGTAGTTGGAGAATGTAGAATTCGATCGAAATCTGATATCAACAATTGATTGATCGGGTAACAGCTTAAAACTTGTGTATCTTAAAATAAAATACTAGTTTTAATTGATTTAAGATAAGTTAAAAGCATATAATAAACAAATAATAAATAAAAATAGAATAATATAAGACAAGAAACTAATTAAACAAAATAATTAATAAAATAAATCACCAATAATCTCGTTCGAAGAGGGTGCAAGTAAAAACACGCAGACTAATAGTACTATTGTATAAGCAGTAAAAGTACAAAGAACCTCAATATCATTACACGCAACTTCACAAAAATATATATCAATCATCTCCCTACACATTGTTAACTACGTTACAAAATAAATCATCAAAATTTCCAAAATATCAAATCCAATAATTCCTCCTCGCTAACCCTTCGCCTGAACCACCACCACCACCACACCCAACTTCCCCTCTCTCACTGTTCTTGCCCTACTTCTTCGACCTCGGTACCTCGAAGTCAAAGTCGCGCACTATGCGCGCGCGCGCCCGAAGACACACGAGGAACCGACGACCAGGGCGCTCCGCGATTGTCTTGCTGACTCTCTCTCTCTCTCCCTCTCACTCCGTGTTTGATCTCGCCACACGGGCTTTCTCGGTCAGCTCTCCAAGATTCATAGCCGCGCGCAAACAGCAAGATTACCGGGTCTCTCTCTCTCTCTCTCTCTCGACTCTTGCACGCGCTCATACCTCGACCGCTCTGGGCGTTCTGTTGCTGACTAATTAAGCGAATTCATCGTCGTCTGTCTTGGAAGTGTGTTCTTGTGGGAGGTGAAGGAGGAGAATGTGAGCGTTATATATATATATATATATATATACACAGACCGTGTGCGCGAGCGAGCGGACGTAATGTGAAAATTCGCCGAAATGTTCGCTGGCTGATGGAGGGAAGCTTGGGGATGGGATTAGAGAGATACGAGGGGATGAGGGAGGATGAGAAAAGGGGTTGGTGCAATGTTGAAGGAACGAGGAGGCGTGGGTTTTTGATGGATTTTTGGTGTTTTGTACGGGTAGAGTTTGATGTTTAATTTTGTTATGGAACAGTTATTAAGAGGCTTCGAAACGCATCTTTGGGATTAAATTACTCTCTAAAGTTAAATTAGTGAAAAATTAACTAAAGATTAGTTAAAATTTCTCCACCCAAACAATAGTAAATATTCACTAATAAAATAGTAAATATTCACTAATCCTTAGTGGAGATATATGGAAATAATCACTATTTAAAATAACTTTTCTATTTTAATTATTGGATATTTTCATGTATTTTCACTAAGAATTAGTGAATATGCACTAATGTTTCGGTGCAATGTTAATTAATCTTTAGTGGATTGTTCACTAATTCAACTTTAGAGAGCAGAAAAAGTAATGATAAAGTTAATTAAAATTGTATGTCTTGCTATACTTTATCCAGTGGCAATATGTTAATATTTTTTATTAGATCTAAATATCATTATGAGTATTAAATTACATTATACTACAATACGCATTTTTTCAAACTGACATGAATATATTCGAAGCAAACGGCAATAGATAGATCCATATACCAATCATCAATACTATCATACTGGCTGATCGACATTCTTTGATCATGCGCATAATTCAATCGCTCAAATAGATACAAAAGAAAAAATATTAGACACACCATTCCACCATTTTACCACAATTTATCTCACTAGATTTATAACAGTCCTCAGTCAATTCACATGTCACTTCCTATATACCGCCTGAAAAACCTCTCATCAACCTCTTCGATACACACATACCTACACACATAACTCACGCGTGCGTGTACACCGAAATATACACACCTCGCAAAGAAAATATCCAGCCGACTGAATTCTCTTTACGTGCAAGCGCGTGTGCATCCGCAAAAGGCAAATCGCACAGAGAAGAGCGTGCACATGCACATATATATATAGCGTCGATCGAATTCGCGAATCGCTCGCGGCTGCGGGGGAAGAAGAGAAAAAGAGAGAGAGAGAGGGAGAGAGAGATGGAACTCCGAGATAGGGGGAAAACAATTTCAAGCCAACGTCGAGACTGCGACTCGCGCTCGACTGTATTATTGAAAATTGCGCCAGATTCGTATTAAGATTGGGCGCGACTGTTGCGGAGAAGGAGGAGGAGAAGGAAGGAACATATGCGGAGAAGGTCGTTGAGGATATGGAGTATATTGAGATTGCGACTTGCGCTGAGAGCTAATTGTGAGGTAATGTGAACTCTCTCTCTTTCTCTCTCTCTCTCTCTCTTTGCGGCTTCGTCGCGCTATTTTTCAGAGAGATTAAGGGAAACGTATGTGGCGTTTTACGACAGCGATTTCTTTTGGGATTATTTTTAATACTATCGATTCTAGTAATTGTGTGGGGAGTGTCTTCCACGTTATATTGAGGAAAGCACTCTTATAATATTTAGTTTTATAGACTTTTGTATTCTTTTTGAAATGAGAACCGGTTTTAATGAATTATTAGTTAATATTTTTGTAAGTGGGAAGTATTTTGCTTATTAAGTTATCATAAAAGTAACAACTGTTTTTCTAAAAAATTCAAAATTTATTCCAAATTCAATATAATTTTCAAAATTATGTGTAATACCAAAAAAGGTTTTCAATATACAAAAAACGATTATTTTGATTTTGTGCATATAGTCTTTATTATACATTTCATCTTATTTATAAAATATTTTTGATCTTTGAAAAATCTTCAGATTACTCTTAAGATTTCATACGACCTCGATCGGCAATCAATATAGAAATGTACCACTTCGTGTCAATAAGACATTCCCAATAGCTCTTCAAACAGTCGGCAATTCTACCTGCTGTATCATCTTAACCTCGAAATTGTTCGCAAACCATTCAACCGCACGTCACCGAGAGTAATGAAATGCTTCGCCCATTCCCCTTTTCTCTCCGGTTTTGCACTCGATGAATAATTTGACAGAAATCTCTCTGTATCTCGTGTTCCAACATCTACCGTCATCTTTGATCTTGAACCAAGCTAAAATCCCATTAATTAAGCGCATAAGACACAGTTTATCGAGCTCTCGCTACGAATATTCCCAAAATTTGCGTTCGAGTGAAATCTTAAATTTTTTAGATTAACACTATATCCTTTTATTAAATTTGTAATCAAGCACTAAGTAAAACATAAAATCGTACAAAAATAAAATAAAACTCAATATATATACCTTTGGCTAATAGTACTTGTAATTTTCCGTTCATAAAATATACTTTTCACACCAGTATACGAATGAAAAATTTAATAATACATTAACCTCATTAAAATTCTCACCTTCAGCGTGTAAACTATGTAAAATAATCGAAAAACAACTTAATACTAAAAAAAAGTTTTCAAACCTGTTGGTATTAACCGTATATCCAGTTATATATTTATAAAGTAATAAAATTACATACGAATTAACGCATATACGCACACAGCCAAACGAGACATCAACATCGCATGAAAAATTTTCGTAACCTTACACACACGTGCCTCTCAATTACAACCTGTAAAAAAACCCTAATGATCTTAACGTAAAAGAAATAGAGTCCCAAGTCGCAAGTCGTCACAGCTCCTACAACCGCGTCCATTCACATACACAGTCGTCGGCGTCGAATCACAGAATCCAGGCATTCAGCGCTCATTAAAAAGTCTCTTTTCCGGACATATATATAATATCCTACCCTTTACTTTTCTTTCGCGCGTGCAAGTGAATTTACTACGTGCTTCGTCGCCCTTTCAACGCCTATACGCGACAGCGACAAGACGCACTCGAGGTGAATAGCGCTGTGTATGTGTTATTATAGTCGGGTATCGCTTAAGCGCGAAAAGCGTGGCTTTTGTTTGCCATCAATGAATGCGAGTATATAGCGCAAAGACCACTTGAAACGCGCCCCGCGGCACTACTGAATGCCTCGTCGACGACTTGACTGGCCGATTTTTCAGGGCTTTTCAATGTGTTTTTTTTTGTTTGCTTCTTTCTTCCATTTTCCCCGTATATAGGGACATTTCTACGCAACTGGCAAGGACATTCGGTATGTGTATATACAAAAAGCTCGCTATATATTTAAGTTGCGCACTCTTTTTTGAAAATGATCTCTGAAATTTCAACAAATTTTCGAGAGCCCGTTTTTTTTTTGACAAGATCAAAAATCAACTTTGTTTATGTATATCTTAAAAAATAAAGAGCGTAGCACTTATTAAAATTCTACGAGACTCGTATCTTTAGTATTATGACCACGCCTACGTGCTGCGTTGATGAACTCAAGGTAGGTGGACACTCGCGTGTAGACAGTCGCGAGCTGTCCTACACAACTTGTCGGACCTGCGCTCGATATTCCGACGATGGTCGTTCCGTTGAAGACCAGTGGTGCGCCTGGCTCGATCTGCAATTATTGTATCGTATTTTAACCTTTCCCGTTCGCGTTTATACTATAAACGTGTATATAATATGAGAAATTGTAGGCTTAATCTCCTTTTTTCCATCCAAACTGCCGAAATTTTTTTTTTAAGCATACCTATAACCTGTGGTTTTACTTAATCTTCGTACCTATAGTGTGTGAAAAAAATATGTTGAAATATTCAAAACAGTGTCAAAGTTTTAATCACATCAATTTTTCTGATGAAAATTTAAGTTAAAAATGGACGAAGGAAGTCACTAAAGAGTAGCGAATTTTAAACTTATAAACGTGCTAAAGGCCATGTGATACCTAAAATCAGCCGACTTTTATTATTTTATAAATTAACATTGAAGCGTTTATTTAGAAAAACA